>BGPR01000043.1:499749-510105 GCA_013235015.1 Araneus ventricosus | reverse complement strand
TGTAATTTTGTTCATAATGATGAAAGCTGACATTTAATTGCAATTTTGTTAATAATGATGAAAGCTGACATTTAATTGTAATTTTGTTAATACTGATGAAAGTTGACATTTAATTGTAATTTTGTGACGATTGATAAAGGCAGAGACTTGTGTAAATTTCGCATTCAGAAAAAAAAATGGCTAAACCTTTAAAGACAATGACGACGTGCTGACCTTAGATTTTATTTTCCGACTCGAGGTCCAGTGTTCACAGAACTACTTACTAGGTAATATTGTCAATCAGCAAATACATCTATAAAGCATGTTCTCCTTTCATATATCAATAGCTTCTTTCGTCGTCCAATAGTAGTTCCAAGAAAGTCACGTGAGTTGGCAATTCCGACCGATTCCTCCCTCCCCTCAGAATTCGAGCGTGTCGTTTCAATTTTCTGCCGTGTATCGGAACTCTGGCGTTATCGGAAATGTCTCGTTAGAAAAGCGTTCTCTCGCAGGCGTCAGAGATTGATTTCCTCCGTATCTCTTCCCGCTCCCATCCGCATTGTTGGGATAAATAGAAACTAAATTTGGCGTGAATGAGCGATAAGAAAGCACGCCAACGGATGAGAACAATGCCAAGGGAAGCGGACAATGCGTGCCAAGAATGGACACGAATGATTAACCACATTGCACTTGCACAATCGGAATATGAAGTCTTTTTTTTTCGCCGGTCTGCTTCGCTGGTCTTTCCGTTTCGATCTGTTTGGTCCTTTCTTTCCAATAATTGATAACAGTGTAATTAAAGGGATGCAGTCGCGAAGCTAACAGAATCGTTTTGTAGATGCATAATAACTTTGAAGTGAAGTGGAAACGGAGAATGAGAGAAAGAGAGAGAGAGAGAGTTGGAACCTTCTGTAAATGAATCGGTTGATGCATCTTATATAAAGAATGGGCAAAATTTTGCAGCTACTGTCTTTCAAAATCTGCTAAATTTAGCACCAAAAATCACGCACAGTTCTGTGCAGTTTTCGTTCAAATTGAGACTTTTGAAGTTCTGTTTAGTAATCTGTATTCTTTGTTTAGGTGTGGGCTTGAGTCGAATAAGCACTCTCGATTTGACTTTATCTTCTTTATTCAGACAACCACACACAACGTAAGACGATGATGACACAGAACATAATGTTACGAAAATCATCCGATGGTGTACTGAGAAAGCAGTCCAACAAGCTGAATAATGAAAATGACACTTCATTCCACGAATATTCCAGAAAGCTCGCAACACAGGTAACAAGAAAAACAGTACTTGTACAAATTAGCAACAAAAGCATACATCAAATCACTAATAATAACAGAAACCGCACTATCAATAGCGCTCAGCATCTAACAACTGACCAATTTGCATTACGGACGAAATTACGGATTCCAAACACATTCACTCGTTTCGGCACCTCCTGGTATTTGTAATTTTTAGATAGGGTGTGAAGTCACATGGAATTCTCTAGAGAAGATCTCTATATTTCGTTTTGCAATAGTGATAGGGCCATAATTCTTGTATTTCCTAAAACCTTAATTTTTCTCGCCAAAGTCGCCAAATTTGTCGCCAAGGTTAGGGAGGCATCGTCCTGACATCCAAAAGAATCTCTGTAAATCCCTCTTTCCTACCATAAGGCTAACATAGCAGGGAAACGGTATTTACAAATTCGTAACGATAGATGGCTACACTTACAACACAGAATTGCCCTTAACTCAGAGCGTGCTGTGCCTAATTTCACATGCAATCACCAGTTACACGTGGACGTGGAAAACCCAAGTGCTGCTGAATAGTTTTCTCATGGCCTGGTTTTAACTTGACAAGTACGCCTGTACAACCATTTGAAGGACGGATACAAGACATGTACAGCCTTTTATAGGCAACATTCACGAACAAAGTTACAGCATAGGAATTTCAATAGACAAAAATAAACATTATACAACATATATAAACAAAAATACAAGAATAATATATTAAAACCTGTCGAGACTAGTTCTATGGAGCGTCCACAAAATGGGAGCATATGACTGTTCTTGAAGATACAGCGACCTGAAATTTGACAACCATAGCAGAGAAAAAGCCCCTACTTATGCCTATACGGAGTAACTGAGTATCTGAAACCTAACCAGAGCGAAAAATAACACTGCCCATGATAATATGTGCTCTTTATCACAATATAGCCCTCTTTGCGGACATTTCATGCATGGTGCCCTCAGGAGGAGGTACGTCCTGTCATCGGCGATGAAACTGTTAACCAGCCATAGTGCCATTAACTCTGCTGTAATCATTTCTGTACCTCCGAATTATCCTTTGAAAAACTTTTTAAGTTCTCGATAAAGAGCACATCCTAGTTTTTTTTTCTGGACGCGAGGACTACTGTTCACAGAACTACTAGTATATACAAACTATGTATCCATCATATAGTTACTGGGAAGAGATTGAGCTTTTACATCAACTGATGAAGGCGGTGGTTAGATGTGTGGATGCCATCATCTAACCAGAACAAATGCTCATATACGAATCCGTCGCTTAGCCGAAAGCAGAATTTTTTTCTCTCCTCGAAAGATAATCTCCTCGATAATAGATGTCCTTATCACTAACTCTGGATGTCATTGAGAGATTATCCCCCCCGGGAGGCCACTTTGTATCGGAGTCGCTCGAGATATCTCGGGCTGCCTCGGGGCTCGGGCGCAATCTCATCTTCGAGCAGCAGAACTTGCCGAGTTCTCCCGAACCGAGCAGTCATCATCCCCGCGATAGCGAGCGCTTCGGGCGGCCCGAAAAAGTGATGGATTTGGACTAGTTTTTTTCTCTCCGCGAAATCAGCGGCAAAACTCGTTGTTTTATGAGTTTTCGCAGCCGCCGGCCAAGTGATTTTGTGCTCGGATTACGGAAGCGCGGGATTTATGTCCCTAAGGAGCCAAATGACAGATACCTAAAAATGTTTTCTGTCTATGAATAAACAATCCGAATTGTAATATCATATGCAGTAGAGTCTCCCTACAGCGAATTTCTCCCTATAACGAAATTTTAATCGGAATGTTAAATAACATTCAAAATATTCTCCATATAACGAAGTGGTTGTCTGCCTATAACGAATTTTTTCAGACCTTTATCTTTTCGATTTTTGTCATTTTTGAAGAAAGTTGCTAATTTCTGTGCAAACAAATCGTTCACACGTGCCTGTTTCTGGAACCACTCGCATTGTTCATTCCAGCGATAACACATAACAATAGAATGCTATGTGAAGGGTAATGCAGTTGTGGGGACATGGGTTTCTACAGAGGGCGCAACATTTCTAAGGGTCAAGATTCCAAGAATAGGGGTGGGAACAGCAAATGGATGTGACAATACGCATTTTATGTTTATCCATACTAGTGCATATTATTCTCTAAATTGGTGAATTGTCTTCACTTTTGAGCATTTTATTTATACAATAAAAATTAGTATAATTTTAACAAATTTATAATAAATATTACTTCATTTTTAATTGAAAGTCATAATTAAATATTTTTGAACTTATCGAACATACTAAAAGGTTTGTTACATTTACTTAAACAACTGCAAAAATCTCTAATCTCCGTATAACGAAATTTTCTCTATAGCGAATTTTTCAACTGGAACCAAGCGATTTCGTTATAGGGAGATTCCACTGTATAACAGGGGTTCCAAATCTTCACTTTCTCTCCTACCCCTTGATTAGTCGTTATATTTCTGAGTATCCTCTTCTGCAGTGGTTCCCAACCCATGGGCCGCGACATGCTAGTCAAGAGTCGAAGTGAGGGGAGCTTCAAGAGTCTTCACTTGTTTTTTGCTTTATAAAACAATATATTTTTATTCCTTTTACAGTAAGCTTCACTAATTACTAGCATATAAGGGCATTTAATATACAGGGTGTCCACACTTATCGTAGTACAATAGCTAATTTCTAAACCGTTAGAGATATACATATAGTTCCAATTGGAAAAATGCTTTATTTAAAGGGAAGAATTATATTTTGTTTTTGAGTCACTAAATATATTTCTGAAAAAATTACGAATTCTAACTTTTATATGGTTCCCCCGGTCCTATCAGTCATATTTAGTAAAATATTCCTGACACTCTAAAATTTTAATCAAAAAGTTCCACTCTTCAGCGACTAAAACTGAGCGAGTTATGGAGCTTTGAATTTCATGATTTTTAACAATCAGCGGCCTCGTCCAGCAACTGCTGCGCATTGGTTGGTGAATCGTCTGCAAGACGGCTATTGAAATGGTGTAAAGTGATCTAAGTCAGCGATATATTCAAAGCTCCATAACTCGCTCAGTTTTACTCGCAAAAGAGTGGGGTTTTTTTGTTTTTTTGTTTAAAATGTTAGAGTGTCAAAAATATTTTACGAAATATGATTGATAGGACCGGGGATCTGCATAAAAAGTTAGATTTCGTAACTTTTTCAGGAATATGTTTATTCACTCAAAAACGTTTATTATAATTCTTCCCTTCATTTAAAGCATTTTTCCAGTTGGAACTATAAGTCTAACTCTAACGGTTTCGAAATTAGCTATTGGACCACGATAAGTGTGGACACCCTGTATATATATATATGAAATGTATTCGTTATTGTAGTCGTTAAATGATTAAACAGGCCGAGTTAAATTCTAATTTTCATTTTATTATGGAAGGGTGACGGAATGTACGTACATCTTAGTATAAGGTTTCAAGGCAAAAGTGAACAGAAGATCCCTGCTTTTTCTCAGGTAGGGATTTAACAGATAGACACGTGATCAAAGTGAAGGGAATAATAGCTATTTTTAGTATATTGCGTAAGTTTTTTAGGGAAAATGCATGGCGACAATAAGTCGTTGATTTCGCGAGTTGTGTGCGCGTGGAAACGATTAAAATATTCTTTTAGTAATAAATATGCTAAGACGAGAGATTTAATATACCTCCAGAGCGGGAAATAAGACGAAACTGGAGTTTAAGAAGAGTGATTTTGGAATACATTAAGACTTTAAAATATATAATATTAGAATTCGAAATAAAATTAAGTGAGATTATTACATATATATATATATATATATATATATATATATATGTGTGTGTTTGTATTTTTTTTTTACTTGTATATTTATTTAGTGGGCTTCAAAATATTTTTTTACACAACAGGTAGTCCGCACAACCAAAATGGTTGGGAAGCACTGCTCTACTGCCATACCCTATTCACCCCCTTCCAACCATTTCTTCGCGCAAAGAATGTTTTAAGGGCTTGGATTAACTTAAGTGTCAATCGAATCGAATCAAATTAACCCTTTCTAAGTCCATGGTAAGTATACTTACTACCATGTTCATCAATTTTTAAATGCCATTTTAAAGGTTGGCGCAAGTTCTCACCAAATTTTTGCGTGGAACCTGGATGTTCTAATTTTTTATCTCAAACCATAGCGAAGTGTCTTGACTTGGTAAATATTTATTTATTTATTTAAAAGAAAGCACATTACAGAGAAAACTCCAGTTACAGAGTCCAAAACAAAATGAGCATCAAACACACAAAGAACAAAAGCCGCAACCCAATGAATCTTGAAGATATTAAAAAAAGCCCTTATTAGAAAATTAAAGGCTGTATACAGTCGTCATAAAAACATTTAAAAGCATGGTAAGGATATAAAAGTTCTAATGACTAAACCATAAAAAAAATTATAAATAAATTATAAATTTTTAATAATATTTTTAATTAATTAATTTTTGTTAAGTAATTAATTTTATTAACTTACAAAATATAAATTATTCAATTAATAATTTGTAAATTAATAAAATTAGTTAACAAAAAATAATGTCATCCAATAAGCTAAATGAGTTTCTTTTCTTAAATTAATCTCAATCCCAAATTTATTTTATTTAACTACTATTGGAAAAAAATGGGCCCTTAAAGGATTAATAACATTTGAAACAATGAAATCCTAAAAGTTTACTGATTAATGCAGTGGGTTCAGCCCGCAAGTAAAGAAAAAAATATTGTTGGTACCAGGGAGGGTCCACAAACGCGATGTGCAGAAGGTCTTTCCGCGCAATACGTCATATTGGGACAGATTCCGAAACTTACCGATTTCCCAAGCAGTTTCGAATTAAAGAAATAAAATTATTCCATCTGTAAGAAACTGTGAAAATACCCGATTAATGGTTCGTTATTTTATCTTCATCATTTGGCATCACAAGATTGCTTATAAATTCCGCGTCATGAATTTTTATTTTTAATGAAAATGATTCCTGATTCTTCTCTTTTTGTTTACTACAGCAATTACAAAAAATCGATTTGCTTTTTGAGGATACTATTTGCTTTTCCATGCCGTTTAATAGGAGTTTTCGATGAATGAAAATAAATAATATAATCTTTTGGGCTTATTCATGTCTAGTCTGGAGTCGAGGGTTTTTTTGTTACTTATTTCTTCTCACATTTCAAATTAAAAGGGGGAAAATTTAGTTTTATTATGAATATCTCTTGTTTGATTCATTGCTGAGGAGGTTGCTAGCGAGTTTTGAGTCTTCCTCTGGTTCGTAAACTAAAAACTGAAAAACGACTCTTTTCAGAGCCAAATGTAGTTTTACGGAAATATTTGAAAGCTAATGCAATGCCTTATTGTTCTGTTGTCAGATGTTCGATACGTTCGAGAAATTCTAAAGGCAAAAATATTTCTTTCCACTCTTTTGCAAAAGATCGTGGTATTCGGAAAATTTGGATTTGTAGAGGCAAAAGAAAAGATATCGTTAATGATGAAAATGCTCGAATTTTCTTTCCGCAATTCAGCGATTATCATCGTGATTTAAAATTCAAATGCTTAATTTTCCTGCATATATATTAATAATAGTTCTGAAACCAATAGCTATTCCTACATTATATTTGCCATCAAATGAAATGATGAATTAAAAACTTAATCAATTGGAGAGAAACACTGTGAACTATAGTGGAACATAATGTTCTAAAAAGTGATTTGGACTGATTTCTCGTATTGTACAAAAACGAGCTTTGGAAAATACTTAAGTGATCGGCATCGAAGCGGAAATATTCTAATCAAAGGTATTTAATATAAGTTTTGTTATCATGTATTCTGTTTAAAGCATATAATTAGCAATTAGGCAATCGTTTATCATTAATATAGAAAATATTGGATATTATGTTCGAAAGATTTTATATTATATTTATTATTCTGTGATATATATATATATATATATATATATATATATATATATATATATATGTGTGTGTGATAATTTAATTTTTTAACTTTCCTAAATAATCTTAACGACACTTCATTTTAAATACTTCTACTTTCATCATAATTAACGGACTACAACTTTCTTTACAAGTCACGAGGTTCTAAAAGGGAAAATTCCCTCTTCTGAGTACTTAAGCGTTCTGCGCATTCATTTCTGCCCTTTTTCCACGCCAGCATGTAAGCATTCAACAACAACACGCCGCGCGGGCGTAAAAACTTCTAAATTCTGGTCATGGAGCTACAAAAAAACTAAGTGCTTTACCTATGAATAATAACGCCTGATGCCTAAATAAAAGAAGATCTAAACAAAATTCGTCTCTTCCTTAATGAAAATGGACTGCCTTTCCCTTTTATAAAGCCTGATCTTTCATATATAATGTTTTTTTTGTTGCAGTCATAAAACAGTCGAGTTGTTAACAAATTTGCTTTATTATAAAAATATTTTGGCGAGTGGCGGACATACCAACATCTTAGTTGAAGTTTTTTGTAAAAGTGTACAGAAAATCCCCGATTCTCTCAGATAAGGGAATAACAATATAACACGTGATCAAAGTGAAGGGAATAGTGGCTATTTTTAATAAATTATGTAAGCGTTTTAGGGAAAAAGTCTATCGCCAAGGAGACGCGTGATGATTTTCGGCGGGCACGTGAAAGGGATTAAAATATTCTTTTAGTAATAAATATGCCAGAACGAGAGATTTAATATACCTCCAGCACGGGAAATAGAACGAAACTAACTGGAGTTTAAGAAAAGTGATTTTGGAATACATTGAGACTTTAAAATATATAATATTAGAATTTGAAATAAAATTAAGTGAGATTATATATATATATATAAAATTCAATTGCGATTTGTGCGATGAAAGCAATTAAGTATAAGTTATTTTTGTTATTGTTTATTCAAAATGATAATTTATTTTTTAGAAATTTCTCAAAGACATTTTATTTTGTTTTTAGTTAGTTGAAGTAAGTGGAAAACCAATATTTAAACGAATGTGTATTTTGTAATCACAAGTAAAATTATTCTTAAGTGTTCGGTTTCTTAAACATCGCCCACTGACTAAACTAGAGTTGTTTTTATTTAACTGCATTAAAGTTTAGTAGCTATAAAACTAATTATCTTCTTTCTTGCATAGAGACCATATGAGAAAGATCACTGCGTTTCATTAAAATTTTTGATTAAATTCTCCAAATTTTGATTCTTTCGTAATGTGTGACTCTTTAACAACGTTTCTACAAAAAAAAAAATCAAGCCTAGAAAAAGTTTTTCTGTTGCTCAAAATCGAACCTTATTTATAAACATTAAAATCATAAGAATAGATTCATAGAAGTAGGTGTGAAATACAAAGCACAACCAGTAGGAATGGGAAAAACCTACCGGTTTTAACCGAAAACCGATTTTTTTTGTTTCGGTTAACCGGTTTTTTCAGTTATTTTTTGTCCCGGTTATAACCGGTTATTTTTTTAAATCCAATAACCGTGTAAAAAAACCTGATCGGAAGATAGGCTTTTAGGGGTAAAATACGATTAGACTAAAATTTACCAAGTTCAAGTTATGAAGCTTTGAATTTCATAATCTTAGGCCAATCACCGACAACCGCTTCCTCGAGGCGTCTGTTGTGTTGGCGGATCACTGAAACAGTCTTTATGAACAGATAATTGCCAATGCTTTATTGCCTGTAAAAATAATTTTAATAAAAAATTTTGTCTACAAACGGCGTTTGTTTTTTATTACCCCCCCCCGAAAACTGGTTATTTCAAAAACCGGTTATTTTGAGCGGTTGTAACCGCCAGGTTAAACCGGAGGTGAGAAAAACTGAATAACCGAAAACCGGTTATAACCGCCAGGTTAAACCGGAGGAGAGAAAAACTGAATAACCGAAAACCGTTATAACCGCCGGGTTAAACCGGAGGTCAGAAAAACTAAATAACCGAAAACCGGTTATAACCGCTAGGTTAACCGAAAACCGGTTATAACCGCCAGATTAAACCGGAGGTGAGAAAAACTGAATAACCGAAAACCGGTTATAACCGCCGGGTTAAACCGGAGGTGAAAAAAACTAAATAACCGAAAACCGGTTATTTTCGCAATAACCGCCATCCCTAGTAACCTGCAAAAATTCTAAAGCGGTTCTTGAAAAATAATTACATTAACCAAGTTTTTCAAACATTCCATTGTTCTTATTAATAATAAAATTACGTTGAGCATATTTTAAACTACTCAGATTTCTTTGCGTTTGATTAAATTGATCTAAGCATGGTTGGTTAAGATAAATTAAAATCGTAATTAGATCAATTCGAAGAAAACAATATTGAAACATTAATTACATCTCTTGTCTGTAGTTGGTTGAATTTGTTACCCAATTGAATTTGTTATTGTATCAGATGAAAAACCGCAATAACTTCACTGTAAATTAAATCTAGTCGTAATTATTATAACGAAATAAAAGCCGTGACTTTTTGTCCATTCGTTATTTAAGAAAGTAAATCGAAGTTGCCATCTGATGTAATTGTAATTAAAAAAGGGAACTTAAACCTTTTCAGATACTTTTTGAATTTGCTATTTTGCTAATGACATTAAAAACAGAGAGAACAATTCTCGCGATTCTTTTTTATTGCGAAACAATCATAATTTATTTCCAAAGAGAAGCAAAGAATCTATTGTAATACAGAAAAATACGAGAGAAAAAAATGGAATCCTCAAAGCTAGATTATTAAAGCGAAAATTTAATCTTTACTGCGACATTCGAAATAAATGAAATTTTCCTAATTACTCTTTTGGCGTAAAGCCGAAGAAAAGAAAGAAGTAAAAAAGGAGTGTTTCATCGACAGTCAGACAAAATTTTATTCTAAAAATAATTAGAACGAATTAAGCGAATTTCTTCCGGAATCTCTCTTTTTATTTTATTCCTCCAAAAACTTATTTTCTTGACTATGTGTCTAATAAAGTAAGTTACGATAGAATTAATGAGGCTTCAGTTAATGAATTATTGCTCAGCATTAATTATGTTTACAATATTACTTTGAATCAAACCATGCTTCCTTTGAAATAATTATAAAACAAGACTAAAAATGAATTCGACATAAATGCCTTCATAA
>BGPR01000043.1:478049-499739 GCA_013235015.1 Araneus ventricosus | reverse complement strand
TCAAGAACCGTTTAACTTATCTAAACATTGTGTTAAAAGAGTTGCATGTTTTATATGTTATATTTTTAAAAGTTTTAAGCTTGTGCTATAACATTGTGTTATAATTTTTTAATATTCTAAACGAAGTTGATACAAATTTAAGTTATTGCTTTATTTAAATTGTCTTGTTTACAGCTGGCTTTGTTAAATTAAGAAAAAGGGGAAATAAAGGTCGGTAGTCCTTTTCTATTGGCTTTTTTTATATTCTTATACTATTTAAGATGTCATATGCAATGCAGGACCAAAATTGATTTTACTTCTACACACCAGATTCCTGACGAGGAAAAAAGATTTCCTCCCACCCATCTCCAAAACGTTTTCATGAACTGTTCTCAAGGAAGAATTCTAAATTTTGGTTGTTTCTTATTTTCTTTTATTGTTTATGGACATCATGATCTTTATTTTCATGCCCATTCATCTGTTTTGTATAAATGTATGTAGGTTTTTGTAGCGTTAAAATGGAAAGAATATTTTTACGAAAATCGTCCGGTGAATGTGAGGTGAAAGCAGTCCAATAAGCAGGATAATGGACGATGACGCTTTATTCTAGAATATTCCGGGAAACACGAAACACGGGTAACAGAGAAACATCAGCTGCACAAATTAGCAACACAAGCATACAGCAAATCACTAATAATAACAGATATAATACGAACAATAGCGCTCAGCGTCTAACAGCTGATCAGCTCGCAATGCGAACAAGTCTCCAAAACGATTCTTATTCCCTCATTCGAAGACGCCGGTATTTATAGTCTTCCCGACAGGCCTTGACGTCACATGGAATCATCTGAAGAAATCTGTCGGCTACTATGAGAGATAGGGCCCAAATTCCCGCAAATTCGAGAACCTTCATTTTGTCACCAAAGCCGCCAAATTTGTTTCAAAATTGCCAATTTGGCCACCAATGTGAAGTGGTGTTGGCTTGACCTCTTTCCAACCATAAGACTAACATTGCTGGGAAGCGACATTACTGCTTTGCAACAATATCTTTTTGTGCTCATTTTTTAATTTGTACTCATTTCAATTCCTACTATTAGTTCACACTCTCCCTATATATATCTTGTTCAAATTTTGCAATCGATTTTAAACTAACTTCCCAATGAGCTGGAGACTTGAAACTTTAAACATAGCTCAGAACTAGATGACAATGCAATATTAATTCGCTTTCTTGTGTGTCTGTCTGTCCGTTTGTCTGTCATTTCATATTTTGCATGACGCATGCGCGGTACGTTTTTCATTATATCTCGAAAACTATTAACATCACAGACTTGGTTCTTGGGTATATGGATGGCCCATGAGATCATCGAAGCACCCCCTATTTTAGCCATATCTTTGCGCATGCGCAGTACGTTTTTCATTATATCTCGAAAACTATTAACATTATAGATTTGGCGACTTGTCGATAAATTTGGCGACTATTTTGGCGACTTGGCGGCAAAGTTGGCGACAAAGGGAATTTTCTAGATTCAGTCGTTAATAAAATACTTTTTATTCATCCACTCAAGTTCAAATACATTTTTTAAAACTTGTAGTGGATGGCACTTGATGTTAATACAGTTTTCTCAAATATTAATTTATTAATTAAATTTAATTAATTTTAGTTTTATATCGGAGAAAAAAATTTCTAAATTAAAATATTTCTTTGTTGACCTGAGTAGGAATTGACTTTAAAATTTTTTTTATATTACTTGTTTTTTAATTAGTGTTTTGTTCTCTCCTTTTCCAAGTAGGCTTTCATACCAGATATGTAATTTTTTATTGCAAATAAATAAATAGGGGAGAGTGGGTAAAACCTGGTACTCTTGATTTTGGCGCTATTATTTTTCCTATCTTGCAGACAGATACTGAATTGCAATCTACTAGTCAAGAAAAAGGAAGAGTCATAGTGGCGTGTTGTGGCTGTTGAATTCACTGCATCTGTGAAGGTTTATTTGTTTCAAGACGTCAACTCTCTAATGTTAAGCAGTACAGTTATAAAAACTTTATTTACTCCAGCTTAGTACACGTTTACTGAGGATTCATACTCTATGAAACGATAAGGATTTACTCCAATAATTTCGCGGTTCTGTTTAGTTTTTCATAACCTCTGCACTCGGTGTAAAGCCGGGTACAACAAGTGGCGTAAGACCGGGATAGTCAGTATTGTTACGAAGATGGAAAGTCGCTTCCCAGCAATGTTAGCCTGATATGGTTGGGAAGAGAGTTTTACAAGGGTAAGCATGGAGTGACGGAAAGCGCCTGTTCCGGGCTCCCTGACTTAGCGACGAACTTGGCGACCATTTTGGCGACTTGGCGAAAAATTTGGCGACCTTGGCGACAAATAGATGATTCCAGAAAGTGCAACCCTTTTCTCGATATTTCCATTAGGAAAGGGAATACACGAGAAAACTCCATCTCAGAAGTAATTATTATTATTATTATTAATTTATGTATTTTTAATTCTATGTTTGGTACAGTTTCTATTTGTGTTTTGTGTGTCGTTTGATGTGTAATATTGTTTGTGTATGTTTTGTTTGTATACTATGAGGTTTCAATAGTTGACCTTTTTATATATCTGATTTTTACTGCTTTTTCTGTGTTTATTTGTTTGTTTCTTTTTCAATACTTATCTATTTTTATATATTTTTACTGTTCCTTGTTTGCCCGAGCAGTAAATCAAGCTATTTTCTCCCCACCAAGGTGGGTCGAACCATGCTTACACTCCCAGCTCTCTTGTATTTAAAATTACTGCCCCTGTTTGGGCAATGACTATATCATTTTTTTTATTGTACCCAATAAATCCCGTCCTCCACATGCTGGTGGAGGTCTCCCCACTGGTTCTCTAACGGCCTTACACCCTTTTTGGGTAGGCTGGGCCAGTGTGGGTATTTTTTACGAGAAAACTCCATGTGACGTCACGTCTGTCGGAGCGAGTATATAAGGACGGCGCCTCTATCAGGGGAGTAGTGTTGATCCATTGGGAACGACTTGAGAGTTTCTTCTGTAGTGCGAGCTAGGAAGCTGGTGAGCTGAGCGCTATTGAAAGTGCTGTTATTGTCGTTATTAGTTCTTTGCTGACTGTTTGTGTTGCTAATATCAAAGTGCTGAACTGTTATTACCTGTGAATTGTTGTCTGTTTACATTGGTAATCTGTGCAAGAACTATTGTTTCCTGTACCTGTGCTACGTGTTTTCCTGCGTACTTGTAAATAAACCTTCATTCTTCATTATCCTGCGTGTTGGACTGTTTACACCATACACCCACTGAACGATTTTGTAACAGTATTGGTGATTCCTCCGATGAAGACGATAAAACAGATCAGACGTTGATTGTTTATATTTTAATGATGCATTTTCTAATTTAAATAAAGAAGAAGGGTTAATCCAATGTAAAAACTGTCTCAGCGGGGCCCACGCAAGCTGCAGTGGCGCGGAGGAAGGAGGCAACTGATTTACATGTGAATGTTGTAAATAATATTCTTAAATTGTCATATAAAGTAAAAATGATTGCAATTTTTCAACTGAAAATAGAGTTTTCCTAATTTACCATAACGTTAACATCTGTACTCGGTTTTACCCCACTAGTTTGACTTTTTTTTAAGAAAAAAAATCGTTGATAAAAAAGTAATGAATAATTCTGGAAAGATATACTGTACTCCGATAAGCAATTAATATTTTAATAAAATTTGGCAAGCGCTTTGTCGAATATTTTAGCTCCAACATGCCGTCAAACCTTAGCTACCCGTTTTTACCCCACTTTGGTTCTAAATAAAAAATAAAAAGACTCTCCATGTCTACCCAACTGCTTAAAGAATCAGTCATTCTGATTCTAGGTCTAGAGGCAGAAGTCGATGCGTATTTTTTGATTTCCTTTTCAGTTTTTCTTGAATATCTCGAAAACAATTCAGTCTTCGAAATACAATTGATTTAACGAATTAAAGAGCTTTAAATTACAAGTGCATTGTTTTATTTTTCTTCTATCTTTATAGTTTCGCAGATAATGGCTCTCAAAAATGGGACATGTCCAATAATGAACTTGACATTTTTAATATGTCTCTTGGTGCTTTTAAATCGAAATGTTTGCATCTTTTAAATACATGATGTGTTTTATTTTGCCTCTTTACAGCATTTTAGATTTTTATGCGTTTTGATTTTCCGTGTTCTTATGTAATCGACCATTTTTTATAATCTCTTTTATAGGTTTTAATTTTTGTACTATGTTTTTGGCGCCGTGTTTGAATTTGTTTTTCTCTTAAGTGTTGCAATTTATTTTTATCTCGAGTGTGCATTTACGTTTTAAACTTTTAAACTCCTGGTGTGATTTTAGAAGACTCGGTACTTGCGTGTTTTGACTTTTTAACCCTTGCCTTTTGGAAATGGTCTTTTAATTTTTAAAAAGAATTTTAGTATCATAGTGTGTTTTAGTGCTTTTGTAATTATGTGTTTTCGTTTTTAATTATTTATACGTTTGGAATAGTTTTATGATTTCGTGTGTTCAACTTTTTGTTTTCTAGTGTATTTTTTTTGTTTACTCTTTGTGGCTTTTGTTCTTTGTGTGTTTGTTGTATGTTTATAGCATTCTGTGAATGGAGTTTTCTCTGTAGTGTGCTTTTCTTTAAATAAAATAAATAAATAAATAAATAATTTACGACCACCTAGACTACCGTAACGGCGCGTTACCTCTCTGGAAAAACTTTTAAAAATGTACTCTCAATTAAAAAACTCCGTAGTTGTAACATAATTAGTTTTCTATTAATTTTTGAAATGGGTCCAATAATTTATGACCACCCTGCATTTTACTTCGGATTTCTGTACATATTTAAGCTTACAGTAACTTAAGAAACCAGAGGAAATTTGGGTCGAAAGCGAAATATTCTGCCACTCTTTAGACGATAAACTAAGAGAGTTGTGATCAAGACTCGAGTTAATTCCCTTTTCTTCCGTTTAATTTCATAACTTCTGATTAAAAAAGAGCACAATGGAGGGAAAAAAGAGGGCGCTGCGATTTCACTTTCCTTGCGAAGGGAAACAAAAGCCATAGATATAAGCAGGGAAAAAAAGGGAAAAAGGTGTATTTAAGAAGCAAAATTTCGGTGATTGTGGAAAGCCCTCATTAAGCGAAGCCATCTCCAACGGATCGCGGTCGCCGCCATAATTTTTTTTAACTACTCCTTTCCCTTTCTGCTTGCCTCAACCTTTTTTGTCCCATCCTCCCGTTTTTTTCGAGCTAGCTTCAACTTATTTAATATTATAGCTGGACCAGAATTTTTTCGCTTCTTTGCATGTAGCGTTTTATCGAATTTTTTCGTTTTCATCTGAAGAAAGTACGGGCAGGTATATTTTTTCTTCTATCTCTCTCTCTCTTTTCTTTGCAAGAGGGCTGCAACGAAAAAAGACCCTTGCTTCTTAATGAGCTTGTTTATACCCTCACGATCAAAGTGACTCAACTCATTAAGGCGGGCCTGTCATTAGAAAGAATGGAAGGGGGGGGAGAGACTTGAAACGACCTTCTGTTTGTTTTTATCTTTTGATTCTCGCGCTGTCTTGGAATTGGGGATGGGAAAACCAACTGGTTTAAACCGAAAACGGGTTTTTTGTATCGGTTAACCGGTTTTTTTCGGTTAATTTTTGCCCCGGTTTAAACCGGTTATTTTTTTAAATCCAAAAACCGGGTCGGAAGATAGGCTCGATTTAAGGTTCGACTAGACTAAAATTTATCAAGTTATAAAGCTTTGAATTTCATCATCTGAGGCCAATCACCGACAACCGCTTCCTGGAGGCGGCTGTTGGTTGGCGGATTACTAAAAGAGTCTTTAAGAATAGATCAATATTGGACAATGGATTGATTTGCTGCAAAAACAATACTAATAAAATTTTTTTCTGCAAACGGCGTCTATTTTTTGTAGACAAAAAATACTTATCTTCAGTCGGAAGTTTTGTGGTGTCCGAAAGATTTGTATCTACGTTGAATGATGTTTTTTCTGATGAGAGGCGTCGACTCACAGATCAACACATTGCTGAAAGAGTCTGTATGAGCAGATTAGTTGATAAATATTGGCCAATGAATTAATTTCTTGTGAAACTAATGTTAACAAAAATTTTTGTCTATAATACTTACTTATTACAATTATTACTCATTTATTATTATTACATATTCTTTTAATTACTTAGTTATAATCATTACTTATTACTTTAATTGATTATTGTTTTAATTCTTACTTATTGTATATTATTATTAATAAAAAATTCTGTCCACAAACGCTGCTTTAAAAAAAACAACAACCGAAAACCGGTTTTTGAAAAAAATCGGTTATTTTGAGCGGTTTTAACCGCCAGGTTAAACTGGTTTAAAAGAAAACGCGCGCGGGATTTTTTTTGCAATAACCTTTATCCATACTTAGAATCTATACACAGGGTGGAGAGTCCTCTAGCAGTGAAATGCGGCGCAATGCATAATGAAACATGTTGTAAACTTGAGCTTGTTGTAACTTTATATTGCTGTAAAATATACTTAAAGTATTGAATAACAACGGATTCGGAAAACCTCTGCGCTTTTGCGCATGTGCGGGGCGGAGTTATTTTCATCCAAATAGGGGGAAAGTGAAGAATGGAAGGGTGATGTTTACATTTTACTGAGCGTGATCTAACAAAAAACTCCGAAATGCGCTCATATGACTCATTGCCCGACACCCCTTTCCGGTGTAAAACCGTCCAAATGTGGTAGTATGAACAGTATTCAGTGGCGGCGACTGGGTGGCAAAAGTGGGGAAGGGGGATTTAGAGACACCTAAAAGTACTGTTCAGCAACGGATTCCGAGACTACCACTTTTGGACGATTTTACACCGGAAAGGGGTGTCAGGCAATGAGTCATATGAGCGCATTTCCGGAGTTCTTTGTTAGATCCCGCTCAGTAAAATGTAAACATCGCCCTTCCATTCTTCACTTTCCCCCTATTTGGATGAAAATAACTCCGCCCGCACATGCGCAAAAGCGCTGAGGGTTTCCGAATCCGTTGCTGCACAGTACCTGACAGTATATGGAGTAGACAACAGAATTTAAAAACTTAGTTGCAAAACTTGTTAGCTTTCTGGAACACTATTGATTTTTCGTGATTCCTAGTTTCAAGTAGATAAACTGAAATGAAAATTTATTTTTTCTTGCAAAAAGTGTGTGTGTGCGTGCGTGGGGGGTGACTGCCACCCTCCCGGTAGGACGCCACTGAAAGTATTTAAAAAAAATAATAAATTTAGGGAAAACGTTGCACGGAAATCAAATCGGTGTCACTAAAAAGCTAGTTTTTTGAATTTTAAAATGGTAGTTTTTATTGTAATATTTTTTTGTGTAATAATATGCTCCGAAGTTATTAAGGAAAAGCTTTCACACTTAACTCATCACTCCGCTTCATTTTTAACACTTCGACTCATTTTTAATTAAAGATCTAGTTAAAATTTTGCCAATACCCTTTCTTAGTGAGAACCTACTACCCGAGAAGTAACTATTTGCACAATTTGGCAAATTTAGGTCAGACGGTTTGCCTGACGTTTTGCATCATAGATGTCGAATCACGCATCATTCAGTTTACAGAAATTTTGCCTGCTTTATTAACGCAGAGTAGTATAATGGTTACGGAATAGATAAATCACAAGCTACCACAGACCCTTGCTACATGCAATAAATTTGTGATTTATCCATTCCGCAACCATTATACCACTCTGCGTAAATATTGTATTAAAGAGATTGGTAATTAAATTACGTATTAATACGAAACACTCGTTTTCGGATTTTATCCCGACGTTTCCACGAAAAATCTACGGCTCGGACCCGAACTGCGCCTTTCTTATGTTTTATTTAGAGTAGCTTTGGATGGAGCCATCTGTTCACAGTATATAGAACTACATTTTGCGTATGCGCAGTAAAACATTATTTACTACAAATGCTCATATTTCCCGTAATATTCAAATTTTTGAATTCAAATGTTAATACAATGTTTCTCTCATGTACAATCAAGCATTCTGTAAGTTTTGTACAATTCGAAAGAAAACTCTGCATGTTATAATAAAAAAATATGCGGAGTTTGAAATTTTCAATTTAATACCGGTTTTTATTTATATTCTGATAAATATTTTTATTGTCCCACTTTGGGTCCTAGTAATACTCCTCAAGCTCTTTAAAATGACACCATAATCAATCTCCTAGCTAAACGTGTTTCCACGCCACACTTATTTATAACCTTACATAAAGCTAATTCATAACAATCACGCGCATGCACCTACACTGGTACGATGACGTCACAGGCAAAACAAAGGCTATGCGACAAACTCTTACAGATATGATCTATCCGTTGTGGGGTCAACCATTCTTTTCGTATTATTAGTCTCGTAGTTATTAGCGATTCAAATCTGACGGTTTTTCGTCACACAAGAAAGATCGACCGACTATCACTATAACGAACGGAAAGACGTTTTCACGTCAAGGCACAGAAGCCGGCCCAGGGAAAATTTTTTTGAAAGTTTATTTCTCCTGTTTTAAAGCAGAACTGAACCGATTTGCACTATTGATTTCAGTTTAGAGCGATCAGTTTAGAGTCAGTCAATTTAGAGCGACCACGGAGGAAAAGGAAAAACAGAGAGAATTCTCATCATTCGTAGGCGAACTGACTTTCGATCAGATTTTAGTCATAGGGATATCACGAAAGCTTTGTATACCAAGGACATGTTCATGATATCACGAATTAAAAATATTAAATAACATTATATTATATTTAAGACCAATTATACCAATACATTCCAAACCGACACCGAAAATGAACATGGCATGCAGTGGGCTTTTGAAACTATTGAGACATCGGATAGGCGGTTTTATTGAACCATGTTTATAATTAACGACAAACGTCATGAGTTATTAAGAACCTCCAAATTCAAGTGTCTCACGTTCAATAACAAATAAAAGAATTCCAACACGAAATTATGTAATAGTGTAAATACAAGGTGGTCACAAAGAAACTTGCTCTATATATGAACCTCTAGTGGCCTATCCACTCAATCAATGAAAATGAAATTTCGGATATTGTTATTTGAAGGTATGCGCTCGAGATTGTGATGATTGAAAACAACAGAGCTCTCACGGTTTACGGTTACAGTGAAAAAATTTGGAAATTTTTTTATAGAAATATCTGCTTTTTTTCATGCAAATGTGATCCTCACAGTAAAAAGAGTTAAAATGGTTTAGTTTAGTTATATTAACGTCCCGTTTTTGAAGCAACACGAGTGCTATTTTGGGACGGACCTCGTAATTTTGAACCTCGGTCAGATGACGAGAACGACACCTGAACTGGCACCCCCCTCTCCAAATTTCCACGCCACACCAACGGGAGGACGTTTGACCACTACGTATGATTTAACGTGCAACAGGCCCCATACACGGCGGATCTTCAGTGGAATCGGGTCTCGAACTTGGAACCCTCCGTCCCCAAAGTCGAGACCTTACCGCGGCCTAGTTAAAATGGAGTTGGTATTTTTAAGGCAAAAAATGGTGGCGCTAGGCAGAGGCAAAAAAAGTGAAAACATCAACCGGGTATAAAGAAACTTTGCCGATATATGACCCCCTAGCGACCATACCGTTATAGAGAGGGGAATAAAATTTTTTATGCAAGCATTATACCATATGCGCTCAAAAATGATGTGCAAAACAATAGTCCAGTTCTCACAGTTCAGGTTACAGTGATAAAATTTCGAAATTTTCAAATAACAACATCTACTTTTTTCATAGAAACGGGATCTTCACTGTAAAAAACTTAAAACGAAGTTAAAACGGTATTTTTAGAGCGAAAAATGGCAGCGTTACGCAGACGAAGAAAAAAGCGAAAATAACCAATAGAAAATAATAGAATAGTAGTAGAAGAGCTTTTTTTGTCTCCGCCTAGCGCCATCGTTTCTTGCCCTAAAAACACCGTTCCAACTCCATTTTAAGTTTTTTACTGTGAAGATCACAATTGCATGAAAAAAAGTAGGTGTTTCTATTTGAAAATTTCGAAATTTTTTCACTGTAACCGTAAACCGTGAGAGCTCTGTTGTTTTCAATCATCATAATCTCGAGCGCATACCTTCAAATAACAACATCTGAAATTTCATTTTTAATTGGTTGAACGGATAGGCCGCTAGAGGTTCATATTGTGGTATCTTGGCCTATGGGCGACCAAGTGTGAACAAATAAGTGCAATGCTTAGGTTGACCTAAGTACTTTATTACACACACAGCTATAATTTAAATCGACATAAGAAATCTGGACTAAATTATTATAAACACAGTTCGTTCGCTTGAGTTTAAAAGTTTGATGGAGTCAGAGTTTCACAAGAAATGGAGATCCAGACTAATCCGGGTGATAGCCTAAGCACGAGACTACAAGGAGTGCTCGAAATTCGAAAAGCCGAGATTTCGGAAATAATTGCTGATTCTCAGCGTTCACTGCCTAAGTCCGAATAAATTTGGGACTTTAATTCAGAGCTGGTCACACAGCTCTTTCGCACTGGCGGAGACTGAAACGCCGTTTCGAGCCTCCCTAATTCGGTCTTTCACCGCTCTCCTCCTCCCAACACCTGCTTTTGTCCCTACCTCAAGGGGTGGAGCTCTATTGACATTAGGGCGGCATTTGATAGCCTCGACTGGGAGGTTCTTTTCCAATTATTTAAAAAATATGATTTTCCCTTTAATATTCAAAATTTTATTTTTTCTTATTTAAAAGATAGACAGGTTTCATATGTCAATGCTTTAGATTTTATTACTGTTGAGGTGTGTCAGGGCTGTCCCCAGGGTTCAGTCCTGGCCCCTCATATTTGGAATTTTTACTTTAATGAGATTCTATATTTGAGTAATGATCATCGTTACCTCCAGGCCTACGCGGATGATCTTGCCCTTCTTGTGGTCGCCGACTCCCGGAAAAAACTAGAAACTTAGGTGTCCTCCTTTTTGGATGATCTTTCGGATAATTTAAAGGTTTTGAATCTTGAAGTGGCCTCTGAGAAGACACTTGTTGTTGTTTTCAGAGGCACACAAAATAAAAATAAGCAAAAGAAGGGGTTGGCGACCTTCAAGAGAACCCCAATTTTTAAAATTAAGGGAAGGACCATCCGGACAGTCGACTCCCTTAAATACCTTGGAATTTACATAGATAATCAATTAAACTGGAACGAACATATTTCTAATTTAAAAATTAAAATTTATAATTTAATTAAAAATTTTCACAGTGTATCAGGTCCTAACTGGGGTGCCGGTGCTTCTCTTTTGAAACACTGGTACCTTTCAGTTATTCAACCAGCATTATTATTTGGAGCGGCTGTCTGGGGTGGTTCCTTCACCAAACACCAGATTTTAAGTTTATTTTCAGTCCAAAGAGTTGCATTAATAAAAATTTCAAAATGTTACAGGACCTGCCCCACTAATGCACTTAATGTTTTTCTTGGGCTTCCTCCCCTCCATGTTGTTGCCCGTTCTCTTTTTATTAAGTTCCAAATTTGGTACGACAGATCTAATGAGTACGATTTTATTAATGTTGATCATTTAGACCATTTTATTAAGATTAACCATATTAATTTAAATAAAAGTATTACTTTTCCACCTCTTATTAAAAATCCTGATTTTGATATTTACACGGACGGCTCGGGCATTGATGGCAATGTCGGAGCCGCCGTTTGCATTTTTAAAAATAATATTTTATCTCAATCATTTCAATTTAAATTGTCCAATTATAATTCAGTCTTCCAGGCCGAGTTGGCGGCTTTTAATTTTGCCGTCGGCTGGGCCTTGGAGGGCGGTTTTAAAGTGAATATTTACACGGATAGCTATTCCTCTATACAGGTTTTGAAAAAATCAGATGTTAAATCCGGTTTTATTAATGATATTAAATCTAATGTTTTCAGGGCTCTTGGGTCGGTCGGTTTGTCCTGGGTAAAGGCTCATGCTGGTATCCCAGGTAACGAACTGGCCGATCAATTTGCCAAATCAGCTATTACGGAAGGAAATTTCTTGGATATCCCTGCTCCCTATAGTTTTCTAAAGAAATATATTAAAAATATAATTCTAAGTGACTGGCAGCAACATTGGGGGGAATCTGACACTGGTGTCAGGGTCCGTGAATATGTTCCCTTTGTTGATTTTAATTTACTTACTCATAATCGCTATTTGTTATTTTTTATTTCTGGGCATGGTCCTTTTCCTGCTTATCTTTTTCGTTTCAAAATTTTAAATAGTCCTAATTGCATCTGCGGTGACCTGGGGGATCCGGACCACTTCTTGTTCGACTGCCCTCATACTAAGGATTTTCATTTAACTTGTCCATCTGGGATTTTTAAACCTGATTGGTTCTCTAGTGTTTTGAAGAATGTTGGTTCACTGAGGAGGCTTCAGGAAATCTGCGTGATTTCTAACCGTATTTGTAATGAGTTGGAAGAGTTTAAATTGATTTCTGGTTTTTTTTTTTTTTTGTGTGTGTGTGTGTGTTCTCTGGTTGGTCTTGGTTTTGTTGTTTGTTTGCTTGTAAACATTTTGCCTATTGCTTGCTTGTTTGTTGTTTTATTTTACTAATTTTTTTTTTTGAAATTGATTTTTGGCTGTTTTCGATGATTGGGCCTTGGAGTACTTTTCCTGTGTTTTTTTTTTTCTTAATCCTTTGTAACTTTTGAATTTTTGGGTATTTAATGGATCCATTGTTTGACTTTGGATTTTGGTTTGCTTTGGCTTGCCAGAATTTGAAGTACTCAGTTTTTGATTAATGATTTCAGAAGTACCCATATTTTTTTTTTTTTTACTTTATTGATTGTAAACGTTACTGGAGCTTTTCTCGGTTGTTCTTGGTCAACTTATGTTTTGGATTATATTCAATTCTATGATTGTACTGGTGTGCTTGTTATCTTGCACGGGACTTTTGGGGTTTATAACCTCTGCCTCCTACCCACGGGGCGTTGTAAATATGTTCTGTGTTTTGTGTTTGTTTGGTTTCATGGTTGTTTGTTTTATGCAGTAATTTTTGTTTTCCTGTAATAGTTGATTCACGGCTCTTGCCCCAATTGGGCTATGTAGTAAATCATGGTATCTTGTTTTAAATTTTTGTTACTGAACTTTAATTTTTGTATTTTGCTGTATTTTAATTTCTATGTAATTAGATACTTTCTGTTTTTGTTTAACAATCTGCAATTAGGTGGTTTAGGCCGCCCATAAGGTTCTTTTACTGTTTATATGAAGGTTTTGATATCCATCGCAACTTTCTGTTTTGTTTACTTTTGATACTTACTGTTGTTTGTCTTTATGAATTTTATTTGTTATTTGTAATATTGTTAAATTAGATACAATTGATATGTATTTATTGACAAATGATGTATATTGACACATTTTGGAATTTTTGTTATGGTTCAGTTGTGTTTGAGACTTTAATTATTGTACTTCGTATTTTTCCGTCGAATGTAAAGTTAATAATTTTCTGTTTTGTTTATTTAAGCCCAATTGGCTTTTTGTAACATTCCTCAGTTTAATAAATGCTGTCTGGTTCTCTTTCCCCGGCTGCCCTTGTGGTGTCTTACACCCAAAAGGGTAGGCCGGCAGTCGTGGGTTGAGAATGAGAATGAGAAGGGGTGGAGCTCCGCCTTCCTTTCACTCCACTGGACAATCGTGCTCCCGGGCGACCAACGACTAAACTTCCATGTCCCCAATGGTCAATTCCGACCGTGGGATGGTTCCTGAGTTTCATAACCTCAGGAACTATGCAGGTGTGACATGAAAGAGCACAGCTAATCTCCTGATAGCCAATCCAAATGCGCTCTCTGACAGATATATATTTCTGTGCATTTTGATCGCTCTCCGCTTGCAGCTATGGCTACCTTAATGACTACCAGGTGTAGTTGGCTTGCGGTTGAAGTGAAAGGTACTCGACTCTTTTCTCGTGGGAAAGAAAATTATCACAATATATAGGGCAAGTGTTTTTTGTGACCACCCTGTATATGCACTGCATATAGTGTGCACTGTATGTAGTGTTAATATATCTTTCTTTTTAATAAAATTCTCGTGTCTTGAGGATACGGGAGTAAGAGAGGGCGTATTATTAAGATTTTGCAAGTTTATTTTTTTATGTTTCAATTCATTATTCCTTTATTACACATACTACTTGTGAAGCGCCAAAATTTCCACTACAGGACAGTTTTTCTTTTAGAAATTGGACCAGCATGTTTCCCTCCCTCGTGCATCAAATTTTATTACATTTCGCGCGATTTATTACCTGCTACAGGGCCCAGAACACCTCACGTTACTTCATGGACATACTGCATATCTTGTATAGTAAAAAATTATAGGTTCCTTGAGTACGAGGATGAGAAGTAGACGTATGAATAACCGGGTTCTCGATTCTCATGATGGTTTAGTAATGATGATAAGCACGAGGATTAATTCCGCACATTAATGACGAGGCTCTTTGTGAGGATTCGACCCATGAGACGCTGGTAATGGGATCTGAGGGAGTTGTGAGGTCTCCCCTTCCCTATTTCCCACGACAACGGACCACACAGGAAAACCCTAGGGCATTTGAGAGGAAAGCGTAAGAGCCATGAAACCAGTCGTAAAACGGCCCCGTCTTACGCAAACCCAGAGGGGTTCAGAAGAGGACGAGCGCGGTATCGTTTGTATAGACCCCACAAGTAGAACCGACAAAAGACGGGCAGTTACGCGTTGACCGCTTCCAATGATTGGCCTGGAAGGAAGGCGCATGACTGCGGTTGGATGATTTGTTCAGCTGACAAATCATTGAGAATTAATTCTTCGCCCACTTCTCTGGGCTATGAAGGGTAGGGGTTTAAGAAGGGAACACAGAGAGAGAGGGAGAGGAGACGATAGCTGAGAAAGAAACACACGGGGTGCTGCTCCGAGGTATTAGTTTGCGGAATCTGAACTTTGATGAAACGGGCGTTTATTGACCCCGTGATTTCAGCCAAATTCTTGGCTTGGCTAGCTCCTTTGGTGCTCGTTTCACCAGATCAACATTCAACTTCGCCTCCTCTTCAGCCCATCATCCCCTAATGAACTCAGAACAGCTGTAGTCGTTCTTTCAGGACTTTCTTCCAAGATCCATCATGTTTCTCCTTCATCAGCTAACTCTTCTTCAAAATCGAACTTTTAAAAACAATGTCCGGCCCATCTCTCTGTTCTTGTGTACATTTTTATGTTATTTTTATTACTGTATTAATTTGTTTTTCATCTTTTTTCTTTCATTTTCTGTTTTTTTTAATGTATTTTTTACTCTTCGTATAGTTTTTCCATTGCATTTAGTTTTTATTATTTTCCAGCTATTTCATGTATAACTGTGTAAGTTGGGGTTTTCAAGGTTTTATTTTTCTGTGTTTCCAAAATATTTTTATAATATATAGCAAAATAGCAATCCTCCCTAATGCTCCTGTAAATTTTTGTAAACTTGTTGCGTTTTTAATTAGGCAGCGGTATTGAGAATTGTCAAGTTTTAAGAGAGGTCATCCCCTCGGGTGTTGTGATTTTTCTTCCACTTCATGTCCGCGTCACTGCTTAAATAACCATATGGTTATAGTTGCAGGGGCATGGAGTGGTGTTATGTTTTGTGAATAGCATCCCTTTGGTGGATCGCTAAAATTTAGCGGGCGTTTGCATAACCTCGCTGTCAAATACCGACCCCGGTGTCTCTTACTCATCCTGAGTAAACCTTTAGTCAGAGCCTGGCTATCTTAACCCCTGTGGTGTATTACTATAATCGATTGAGCGTTCGATAAACCTCAATGTCATCTACAGATCTTGCCCTGAGTTGTTACAATTTGCAGAACTCTCATAGTACATGAACTTATTATCAGTTGCATACGAGTAAACTCACCTTGGTAACTTCGACTAAGTCAAGTTGCGTTCATTATTGACTCTCGCGATACATATCCGGGACTTGTTATTCTGTATTCATGAATGTACAAATCATTTGTAAATATGACGTGTACATAGGCCATTACTCAAGAAGTATTATTAAATTTTGTTGTGCTGTAATTCTGTGTCTGTTGATCTCTGCCCAGACCCCGGTAACACTGGGCTAAGACCTTACAGGGTTTACCATGGGGCCTCGGTGGCCAAGCGGTAAGACCTCGACTTCGGGGCCGGATGGCTCCAGGCCCGAAACCCGATTCTACTGAAGATCCACCATGTTTGGTGGCCTGTTGCACGTTAAAACATACGTAGGGGAGGGGCAAACATTTTCCCGCTGGTGTGGTGCAGAAGTTTGGAGAGGGATGATAGTTCAGGGGTCGTCCTCGTGATCTGACCGCGATTCAAAATGACGAGGTCCGTCCCAAAATAGCCTTCAAGTTCATTCGAAAACGGTATATTAATATAACTAAACTAAACTGCGGGGTTCACCATTCCCATATTGTTATCTGCGAAGGTCCGGTCATTGGTATTTTCAGGATTTCCTAGAGATGGTGCGCAAATAATTATTCCTAGCAATTCTCTCTCAACTCTGGAATTTCGGAGTGTGTAACTTGTTTTATATATCTTTTTTATGCTTATTCACTTATAGTTTATTCTTATAATTTTTTATATTCTTAATTGATCATTCTTATCGTATTTTTTTGGTAAATTTCATATGAAAATATTATATTGTATTCCATATTGATTTAAGTTAAGTTTTAGTTGTTAGTCTTAGATCAGAATTTTTTTGTTTCAATTTGCCAGTATTTTTCTTAATTCTTTTCTGAATACTGAAATGATTGTTGCGTCTTTTTGTTTTATGACACTAGGTTTTTTTTTGTGTTATGACACGCTTGTTTTGTGAATCTTCCCTACCTGATTCCATGCGCCGTACACCATTTTGAGTTAGTAGGTGAAGCCTGTTTGGGTTAAATAAATAAAGAAATTCCTTGCAATTCTCTGCTATATAAACTATTATGAACCGAATTATGAACTGTTATTAGGTTTTAGTTAGTATTGATATATTTCATGCCGAAGAAGTCAGGCATAAAATTGTGATAAAGCAGAAGCTGTAGCAAATGAGCATGAAAACAGACCAAGAATGCATAAAAGGTATTTATTTATAAAGTCAATCGATCTCACCTCGAGATGTCTCACCCCACAGGGCATCTGGACACATAGTCCATCAGTACAGATACAGAAAAAGAGTAAAGAGGGAATCATTCATCCTCACACAAAAGCAACACACATATATATACACAAGTGAGAAATTAACATAAGAGAAACGCCAATCACAGAACTCTTCGAAATCTACATGAGCTCCGTGGCGCACTAGAGCACTGAAAATTCGAACCCGATTTCAAAGGACCGAGAGATAGTATGCAGCAGGGTTGCATCAAGTATTAGTTTGCGTCAGTCAGCAGAAGCGACCCGAAGTAACTTTACCAACCGGCCAAAAAACAATATGGCCCCCCCCCCCCCCAACCAGCGTATTTTTTAAAATTCCGCAATGTCTGTATTCCAAGTGTCAAACAAAATTTTACTTAGAAGCATGCATATTTTACCTGCAAATATAACTTAGTAATATTATGGTGAGAATTTTTAAACTTCATCTGTATTTAACCGCTTAACAACCCGAGAATACTCGTGCATCGAATTATCGAAATTTTAGTCTTATAAACTAAAATTGAATCATTAATTAACTTTATAATTTGACACAGAAAATATGTAGGATCCATAAACATCTTAAGTATCCTATGCCTTCTTAGATGAATGAAAACGACAGCCCCTTTCCAAAACAGGAGGGGTCATCTTATTAGATAGCAAAGAAAACTATTCAGTTAAGTGGTTAAGATTATATAGTGGTCTTATTGAAACTAAAATAAAATATTCGACAAATTAAAAATATATTATTTTATTTCTCAAGTCTATTAAAACATTTTTTCCTTCACACACCCGTTTTGGCGTCATCCCGGACGTTGGCGCTACGGGCAGTTGCCCGGTTTGCCCGGGCCTAGGGCCGCCTCTGTCAGTCAATTATTAATGTAATTTGTGTTCCAATTCTTTTCGATGTTATTCTAACTTTTTGTTCTATGTTATATCGTGACGTAAATCTACGTCAAAACGGGATGTAAATCTAACTTAATTAAACTAAACCCTGAATGCACGTTGTCAATCACCCCGACAGGCCGGACTCTCCAAAAAGGGTAACTCCATTACGTATTTAATTCTGATTTCCCTCCGAAATTTCCGCCACTTTTTTTATCCCTCCTCCCATCGCCTCTGAGGAAGGGGCGGAGGGTGAGGTGGTAGGTCGGTTATCCCTATTATCGTTTGCTTTGTTCATCCCTTGACTCCGGACAGCTCGATTTATCAGGACGACCTTCACCGCAGACGATTACTGCAGAACGACCCCCCCTTTGGGGTGGGGGGTAGAAGAGAAGAGGTAGAGCGAAAAGATCTCGGCCGATCAATTAACTTTACAAATGGCGTACGGGAAAATAGAAAGAGGGGGGTGCAGTCGTGATTAATGCTTGTGGGGGTTGCAGAGGGAGGAGGGGTGGAGGGAACAAGTGTCCTAGATTGCACCGGACATCTATCTCGGGGCTGTCGCTTTTGTCGGTGGGGCCGCTCCCGTGATTGAGTCGCCCGGAACAGAGTGAGAGTGATAAAAGGGAAGGGGGTGGAGGTGGAGAGGTTTAATTACCACCGGGTTCTGGGGCGGCACTGAAACAAAAGGGACGAAAAAAGGAAAGGAAAGGAAGGAAAATAATTTTTTCGTTTGTATGTTTTTGTTGAATGTTAAGGGATGTTTGCCAGTGGATTTGCTGAATGCTTGTTGTACTTTAAATCTGCACGATGGCTTGTTGACAAAATACACAAAAGAGGTTTATTGAAAAAGCAAGTTTAACAAGTGCAAGGGATTTATTGAAAAAGTAACAAGGCAAGGAAATCCGATTATTCGTGACGTCACAAATCAGCGCTGATGCTTTCTGCATTAAGAGATGTTGATATTTCAGCAATGCAGCTGAAATCCTTGCAATTAAAATGACAATTAAAGCAGCTTCTTTCCTTCATAGACCAATCAAAATTTGGACAGACAGTTTGTTAAGTTTGATGGCCATACTTAATCCTAAATCCCACCATATTATGGTCTGAGAGATTCAAACCCTTTTGCTCTCCCATAAACACATTCACCCGAGATGGCTCAAAGGGTGACTAATCATTGCCTAAATGACCGACTCACCACGTCTGTTATTTAGGCAATGAATGCGCAGACCAATTAGCCAAAGAAGCCATCACAAAAGGCGACCCTTTCTTTCTACCTAAGCCACTTTCCTAACTGAAATCTGAGATTAGGTCAGCTGCTTTAAGCATCCGGCAAGACAACTGGGATAACAGAGAAACTGGCCGCAGTACACACGATATAGTGCCTAGGATCTCAAACAAAACAGTAGGATAGAATAGAGAAGAGATAATGTTCGTTACAGGACACGGGCCCTTCCCTTCATACCTTCATCGCTTCAATCTTCGAACTGATGACAACTGCTCATGCGTAGGAAAAGGAGATCCAATACACTATGCCACAAAATGTCGGTTTACCCTCTCCTGGCGTTTCCAAACTCCTACAGTGTCACTTGAATTACAGTGGTTGAAAAACCTTCTCACGAATAACTTATCAAGAACCCGACTTCGGCTCCTAATGCGTTTCATATGTGATGAGAACAATTTCATTGTGGAGCACGCATCCACCCAGACTGACACACACTTACGGCTACTTATGACTTTTTTTCCTCTACGTATTTTTTTTGTATTTTATTTGTTTTCTATGTTGTTCTGTCCAGTGTATGTTTATTTTTCATCATTATTTGTTTTTCTACCTGTTATTAGTTTTTGTCCTTTCTTAAAAAATAAAATTCACCTCCATCCATCCAAACCGGAAAGGAGCCAAATGGCTCTAAACACGGGATGCAGGTGGTGTAATGTAATGTAATGTCGCACCATGCGCAGTTTCAATCACCTTCACAATTTGGCCTTCCTCGCGACGGAAAGCTTTGATTGCCTGTAATCAAGAGCTACACGCATGCGTTATATGTATTTGAACAGAATAAAACCTATTCTGTTCAAATCGCATAGCGAGGGTAAGCGGCGCCCGGGTTACAATACGATTCTTTCGCTCCACCTCGTCATCATCAGTATCTTAGCACGTTTAAACGGGCATGGCATTTTTTTCACCCCTTCATCGTATTTGATTTTAAAAAGTAACATAAATGGATTACCGTTTTGTGAACATGACCAATGGCGTAGCGACGATGTGGCGCTCGGTTCATAACATGATTTTTTTACTCCCAGACGTCATCAGTGTTCTAGCAAGGGTAAATGATGCCCGGTCATTAGTTATTTTCGAGTCCTCTGATCAAATTTTACTTTAAAAATAGCATAAAATCAGAAATGTTTTGACTCCTTGGCGCCCCTAAATCTGGCGGGGGCATCAATACCTCCCCCGTCGCCCCCGGCCACTACGCCACTGTCGGTCACGTGATACTCTTTGCTTGCTCTTCGGTAAATGGAAAAAATAATTTACATTTGGAAAATATTTGAAAGGTGCCGGAACTTTTTGAAAGTAATAGCAAAGGCCTTCAGTGCTATTCTTGGGAAGGGGACTCCATGAAGACAATATTTTAGTGTCAACGGATGACGTTAGGGCAAAAATATAATATTCCGGTGCCATTTACCTTAGCTAGGCCATTGCAGTTGAGCACAGGTCATAATATCTACGAGATGCGTACGATCACCCTATAGTACATTAAACGCTAATGTAAGTGGCACAGAAAAGCGGTTAGTTTCTCTTTTGCCGATGGAAGCGATCGGTTTATTTACAGAACAAAACTGGTAGCCATGTTAGGCATAACTTCATAGTCGTAAACAATTATTATATTCTTTCTGTTGTAAAATAACTTTTTCTGGGAAAAAATGAGTTTAAAATGAAGAATTCACGATATTTATACAATATAATGTAAGTTTGAATGAAATTATTCAAAATAGGTTAGTTAGAAATGAAGCATATGGGTTTAGACGAGCCAGAGAACGCTTAGATCAACCTCAGGATAGTTTAAGTCAGCGAAGATAAAATGGTGCCAATTCACAAATTGGGGTGAACATCATGGAACTTACTATTGTGAACATTATTCATTGGCTACTTTTCTGTTATACGCACACAAGTTAGCGCCTTTTTTCGCCATGGCGAATGTGTAAAAATGATGCGACGGTTAGACGACTACCTTTAGGGTTCATGACACTTACTGACTTTTAAATAGAGGTGAGATGAAATATCCCAGTTTATCAAAATGTAAACTTAATGAAAATTTATAACTAAATGAAAAGAAGATCGCAAGTTTCATTTAGCAAGAAGATTTATAAGCAAACAAGAAAATTTATAATTAAATGAAAAAAGCTCGTAAAACATAACAATTCCCCCCAAAAAATCTTTACGAATAAATATAACTTGTGAAAGCATCCGTTAAGTATTGTCAGTGCGAAGGATTTTTACAAGAAAAATATGCTATGAAAATAGTTTTAGTAAAATAAAAAAATTTCATAATATTTTTATTAGTTTTTATTATATTAAGAGCTAAGCTTCTTGGTAGTTTGCGTGTTCACCAGAAGTTGTCAAGAGTTAAAACAGTTTTGCTTGTGTGTAGTTTTAGTAAAAAAAAAAATC
>BGPR01000043.1:444094-466932 GCA_013235015.1 Araneus ventricosus | reverse complement strand
GGATGTTGTTCGTGTGAGCAAGGAAAGTGACATAGGGAAATTATTACTTATGGTATACATGTCCTATGTGAGTTTCCTTGGTCGCACGGACAGCATCCGAGCGGTAGCCCATGCCACGTCAGACAATGTGAAGCATGTTCGCAGCGTTCGATAGCCACAAACATACTTTTCATATGATTATCTAATTCTTCTGAAACTACTTCTTGGTTCTTAATTTCATTCGAACATGGCGCAAACTCTGTCTTGCGTCTTCTTTGCGTGCAATGGTGAGAAAATTGAACGTACCTTCAGAGAATGCTTCATATGGTAGTGAAATGGACGTTTTCCGTGCGAACAAGGAAAATGGCAGTGGGCAATTATTACGCATGGAAACAAAACTTTAAGCTTCTTTCTGTACTATGTCCTAATTCTTTCTTCCTATAATTTTTTAAAAGGAAGTTACAGCCATTGGTAATCGGTGCAAATATTTTTGAATAACCCTGTATATTGGAGTCTATCCGCGTGATGCCATCCACATGGCCCATTGATTTCAAGGCGCTTACAAATTTATTATACTGAATTTTAATTTTGAAGCAAGAAATTTGTTTAATTATAATTTTAAATGCGAAAAGGCACCGATTTGCTTATTAGTAAGACAATAATTGGAGAACAGATGATTTGTTTTGCATATTAATTGTTTTTTTTAGATAGGTATTTTCTTGGGCCACAGGCTCTAAAATTCCCAGTTAAGGTTCTAATGCGGCCCCAAATAATTCTAGCCCAAGACGCTCAAATTCGTTAAGGCGGCTCTTGGCAAATGTAACTGCACATGCCATTGAAATTTAACTATATGTTCTTTCTTTACATTCTTTTCTCTCCTGCAAAATCTCCAGTATATTTCAAATTCCATTTGCGTAGCGCACTTTAGATATTTATTTATTTAAAGAAAAGCACACTACAGAGAAAACTCCATTTACAGAGTGTTATAAACAACAAACACACAAAGAACAAAAGCCACAACGAGTAAATAAAAAAAATAAGGTAGGAAATAAAAAAGTTGAACACAGAGAATACACAAAAGCATAAAGATTTTGCAAACGCATATATAATTAAAAACACAAAACACATAATCACGAAACATTAAAACACACTATGATTCTAAAAGTCGTATTTTTTTTAAAAAAAATAAAAGACCATTTCTAAAAGGCAAGGGTTAAAAAGTCAAAACACACAAGCACCGAACTCTAAAAACACACCAGGAGTTTAAACATTTAAAGACGAAAATACACACCTGGGATAAATATAAATTGCATCACGGCGCCAAAAACAGAGTACAAAAATTAAAACCCATAAAAAACATTTAAAAAAATGGTCGAATATATAAGAACACGGAATAATCAGAACGCATAAAAATCTAAAAAGTTGTAAAAAGGCAAAATAAAACACATCATGTATCTAAACGCTGTAAACACTTCGATTTAAAAGCACCATGAGACATATTAAAAATGTCAAGTTCATCAGAGAACTTGTTAAAAATTTTATAAAATCTATATAACAAGAACCTGTTAATATGATTAAATTTTGAATCTACATTTGGAAAGGAACTTTGGTTCCTTAAAAATTCAGGAGGGTGAAGCGAAATCTATAGAGCTCAGTATATCATTAGAATCGATCGAACCATTAATAACTTCGTAAAAGAAAAGAACGCAAGAAACATCTCGTCTGGAACACAAACTAGGAAAACAAGGCTATATATAACTAGACTAGATATATATATCATGTAACATGAATCGATATCATTGCAGTTTACCCGATTTCAAGCAGACAAGTGACAACATCCTTGAAGTCACATAAATTAACCAATTATTCTACTCTACAACTCCACAATTACCCGAAAGTACTTCAGTTGCTTATATCATGTAACATGAATCGATATCGTTTCAGTTTACTCGATTTCAAGCTGACAAGTGACATCATCCTTGACGCCACATAAATTAGCCAATTATTCTACTCTACAATCCCACAATTACCCGGAAGTACTTCAGTTGCTTATATCATGTAACATGAATCGATATCATTTCAGTTTACTCGATTTCAAGCGGACAAGTGACAACATCCTTGAAGCCACATAAATTAGCCAATTATTCTACTCTACAACTCTACAATTACCCGAAAGTACTTCAGGGGCTATGGTGGCTTATTGATTTAGGTCTCAGTCGAGGGACCGGAAATCGCGAATTCTAGATTTGATTCTAGACTATCCACTCAAACAATATTGCTACAAGCAAGAATTTCAATAATATAGACAGCTTTCTTGCTATTCAACAAAAACATTTATTAGGTATACGCTCAACTAAGTATCGGGGTAGCCTGGTGATAAGGTCTCGCCTTCAAGGTTGAAGGGTTTCAGGTTTAAAATCCGATTTTAACAAAGATTCGTCTTGTATGCGCCCTGGTGCACCTAAATCTGATGTCAAGAGTCAAATGACTGACCTCTGGTGGGTCCTGAAAGACTGAAGATGGGGTGCCGCCTCAGAGGCCATCCTCGGCGTCCGATGAAGCGTAGAATAATTGGCTAATTTATGTGGCTTCAAGGATGTTGTTACTTATCCACTTGAAATCGAGTAAACAGTTCGAACTGATGCGGTCCGTCCCATAATAAACATCGTGTTGCTTAATTTAACCAACATAAACTAAATCGATAGTACTGCAATATTTACATTAGTCAAAAGAATAATGGAGGGTCGGGGTGGCTTAGTCCCTATTAGCGCAAGATATTTTACGATGTCTTCACGATGTTGCTACGATATTTTAAATGCCGCACAACATTGTAAGGATATCGTACGAATGTTGTAGGGCATCTTGTGCTAATAGGGAGTGGTAAGGTTCCGACTTCGGGGCCGCAGGGTTCCAGCTTCGAAGACCGTTCTATTTAAGATTCGCCGCGTATGGGGTCTTTTGCACGATACATCATACGCAGTGGCCAAACATCCTCCCACTGATGTGGTGCGGAAGTTTGGAGATGGGGTGCCAGATCAGGTATTGTTCTCGTCATCTGATCGCGGTTAAAAATGACGAGGTCGGTCCCAAAGTAATTCTCGTGTCGTTTCATAACGGGACGCTAATATAACTGAGCTAAAATAAACTAAACAAAAGAATAACGACGCATCGAAATATATTAAATCCTGAACTAAATTTGTGTGTATACCTTTCCTTTAAAAAAGTTTAAGAGTAAATAATTTGCTAAAATGAATTGGTCTGAAAACGAATGGAATGAACTGGTCATGAGATAGGAGTCTTATAGAAGGAAAAAACCCCTCTGTTCCAAACTTTTATTGCTATCACGAGCCAAAATTTTTATAATGCGTTAAAATTTTATTGTCCAGGTGACAATTTTTAATGACCTACTGAATGCCACTTTCAGTTTTTTGGATGTTTTCAGATACTGATGAAGTGAGGAAGTTTTGCTAAGCAGTCATTTAGCGAAGTTTGACTACCCCTGGCCTGTCATATATCCTTCTACAAAAGCGCTATGTATGATTTCTAGGTTCCCTTGACCGAGTGTTATAAATAAAACTCAAGAGATAGCAACATACTCCCTTTAAAATAAACCCCAACTGTCAAGTGAGACTGATGTGCCAGTCAGAGAGCAGAGGTTCATTTTTTTATATCACTTTTTCCCCCAACAAGTGGAACGGATTTACAGCAACCGCTTACATGCCTTGTTAAACTTAATGCAAAGCCTCCCAGTGAAACTTTCTGTTTTTGTTCCTTACTGTTCTCTTTTGGCCTCCTCAAAACAGTACTTTTCAACAGGTGTGAGGGAGAAATTGTCATTACAAGTTTTAAAATATTAGAGTTAAAAATTTGGACATTCGGTGACAAACTTAAGACTTATACAGTCGACGCTCGTTACAACGACCCTCTGCGTCCCGCAGCAAAAGGTCTTTATAACGAGTGGTCGCTATAGTGGATATAATTAAAAACTGTAGACATGCACGCTCGGCAGTTCCGTATAAATGGCGATTTTTAAAGAGATTCCAACTAAAAACTAATATTTTTTATCATTGCTATTAAAAATATATTTCTAAAACAGATTTTAAAGTAGAAAATAAAGGATGTTATATACTTACATTTATTTACTAAAGAAAGAATTAGAAATGGTTGTTTGTCTTTTCCGCATATGTGATTTTTGAAAAATATAATTTTCCATTTCAGTTAAAGTTGATAAATAATGTTCTGTATTTTCTTGACTTTCAAAAAAACATTTTAAAGTCTCAATAGCAATTGAAACATTTTTTATTCTAGGCTATTCTAATTTCCGCGCTGTTGTGAGTGGTAATCCCCCCCTTCCAAGTTGAACTGTAACACTGAAGATTCTACATCTATGAAGCTTGGCAATATAATAATCAAAGTAATTTACATTTAGAAACATGTTCTTTTTGGAAAAATACCTGGAAGAGTGTCCGCTGAACTCGGATGTTGTATTGGGATTAGACGACACTGGACGGTCGTTATACCGAAAGTAAAATAACGTAGTGCATAGGGAAACACAGTTGGGGATTTTATCACTGGTCGTTATAATGGAATGGTCTTTATAATGTGTGGTCGTTATAACGAGCGTCTACTGTAGCTGTAAGCATATTTATTATTAATGACTGGTAAAAGCATGATTTTAATTTATTTTTTGTTATAACAGTGTATGATATCAGATAAATGGCAACAGATAAATGTTATCTTGCTTTGAATTTGATTTAAAAATGAGGACGGCAGAACAAAGTTACTATGTATTCAGTTGCGATAAACTACGGAATGTATATGTTTTTAATCCTTTAACAAATGTTTGTTTAGTCTCTAAAATAGCTGTGGTGTCTTGGCCTATGGGCAACCAAGTATAAACCAATAAATGAAATTCTTAGGTTGACCTAAGTACTTTATTTCACAGCTATGATTCAAATAACAATTTCTTGCATAAGAAATCTGGAATAATTGATTATATACAAAGTTCGTTCATTTGAGTTCAAAGTTCGTTTGACGTCAAGTTCAATCGTGTCAGAAGAAATGGAGATCAAGGACACTGCATTCCGAAGGCTTCGTAAAGACAAAATTCAGGTCTGACAAGGATTCAAGGCAGCCCTTTAATTTCTCCTATCAGGGAGATAAGATAAGTACGAGACTGCAAGGAGTGCCCGAAAGGATTCCGAAATTCGACGAACCGAGATTTCGAAAATAATTGCTGTTTCTCAGCGAACGTTGCCAAAGTCCGAATCAATTCGGGACTTTTAATCAGAGCTGATCACACAGATATTTTCTGCGCTGCCGAAGTCTGAACCACGTTCCAGACTTCCTACTAGCTTCTTCAGGGCTCTCCTCTCCTTAATGTCCAAAACCCCGTTTTGCTCGTACCTGAAGGGGTGGAGCTCCGCCTCCCTTTCTTTCTACTGGGCCAATGCGACCAACGACTAAACACCTATCTCCCCAATAGTCAATTTCGACCGTGGGATGGTTCCTGGATTTCCTAACCACAAGAGCTATGCAGGTGTCCCATGAAAGTACGCCGCTAATCTCCTGAAAGATAAACCATATGCACTGTTTGACAGTTATTTATTTCTGTGTATTGTCGCCGTTCTCAGTTTGCAGGTGCTATTTTCGCTAATGTACTTTTGATGATCACTATGTGTGGCTGGCTTGCGGTTTGCGGTCTGAGTGAAAAGTGGTCGATTCTATTCTCGTGGGAAAATGTCCTCGTGAGAAGGGGAAAACATCACAATAACCTTATGAATGTCCAACTTAAGAAGTTAAATACACAAGTCAACATAGAATCCAAACTTAACCCATTGATCTTCTCAGTTTTTTTTATCTAATAATTCTTAAAACCTTAAAAATTAGCTTTTAAAATGAATAATTGGATCTTTATTGCGTTTTATCAAGTCTCAGAAATATTAAGAATATTTTATCCATGATAGTTTAAAAAATTATGCACATAAAACATGAATTATCTACTTTTGAATTCGACACGAAAAATGGAAAATTGCGGCTCAAGAGAGTTAAAAATATATATAAGTAATCCTGCATGTATTGAATTTCATCTCTTAGTATTAGGTAAAAATTTTTAATAATACATGCTTTTGTTTGTTAGACAACATGAAAACGAACAACTTTTCAACAAACGTTCAACTTTTTTAATGCCTTTTGAACTCCCATAATGATAAATTTTATCGTGATGCCATTTTTTTATAAACACTTTTTGTTGGGGACTGCAACATTGTACAAAATACTGCAGGTCCACTTATTCCAAAAAATACTTTCGTCCATTTTTTCCGAACTCAGACGGGTTACTCTATCTTTCTTACCATGAACGTTTTCGTTTCTCGAAATCAAGTTATCAAATGGAAAATCTCTGCCCTGTTGGCCATTATTGTCTGTTCAAGAAGATGTTCTCCAGAGACATGCGGTGGATCCAAAATCTACTAAAACAGTCTTTCTTTTAGTACGCATAATGAGCCCAATATTATCCATACAAGCTTTACAAATATATAATAATATTAATAAACTATCCCAAGACTATAAAAAGCTGAACACAAGAGTAATAATACAAAGAAGAAGAGCTAAAATAAAATGACCCATAGACACAACTCTGTTACTACTCGACGCATGACAGACGTTCGTAAATGAGTAATCAACTATAAAAAGTTTCACTTCGTAAATGCGCATACTCCACACCCTCCCCGAAAAGTCACGTAATTATTGTGAACGAGAAAATGACATAATGAACTCAACAGAACTTATAGTGAGGTGGCAAGATGAAGCATAAGTCACTTGCTCAACTTTAAGCACGCAGCTTTTACATCGCAACCCTGGTCGGCTGGAAAGCCTTTAATACTAGGTAACTCCGAAAAGACGCGTGATCGATGTGAGCGAGAAAGAATATTACAGGATGTACTCAATGAACCAATAGGGAGGTGACCAGATGCCGAGAGGAAGCGCGAATCACTGGCTTACTTTAAACCCATATTTTTTGCATTCCAATACGATCGGCCGGAAAGTACAAAATATTGAAGAGAAGGGTGATTCAAAACGAAATTCGTTCCGCTGCGCTCCCTTAGAAAATAAAAAAAGCACAATCGTGATTCTGAAAGTTTTCGAGAGAAAAGAAACTGGAACACACAGCAAGACAGGGTCTGAGAAAACAAATTGCTTACTGCACGCCACTGGTACCTTTAAACGTTTCTTCGCCTTTAAACGCTGTTTTGTAAGAATGAGTTACGAAATAATGTCAATTGTAAGAATTCGTTTTGCTTGAGAAAATCTTATGCCCATCTCGCATAAAAGAAATTGATTCTCAAGCATAAAAGCGTAAACGGCAATGACAGTTGGAAAGGATATGCTATTTTTAACTTTAAAATGGTGAAATTAGTTTGAACAATGTGAAACTACATTTTGGAATTTTAACAATTTTTGCGATGACTTTTCAGTCACTTAGATTAACGGATCTTCTCCTTCCTTTCGTTCTTTGAGCGTCTTTATGTGAATGCGCCCGCTGAAAGACGCTTCAGTTCTTTCTTATAGGTCAGAAATTTTCGGAGAACATGTACCTAACAGCTTTATCGCAACATCATGTGATAACGATGTTTTTGAAAACTGTATAAAATAAATCTAATCTCTCGTTCCTTCTACTGTAATACAGTCGAACCGCGATATAGCGAACCCGGGATATAACGAACCCTCAGTTACAGCGAACCTTTTACATGGTCCCAACTGAAGCCCTATGTTGGGTGGCGTTCTTTACTTGGCCCAGTGGGGTCGTGGTGGGAGTGGCCCAGCGAGGGTCGGAGATGAGCAGAGGATGACTACGGGCACGCGAGTGTTTCGACATAGCGTGCCCCTGGTTTTCAAGTTCTGGGTCGGGCGTCCCGAGGACGTCAGGTCGGTTCCAGTGGCTGTGTTGGCGCTGGGTGATAGTATAGTCCGCAGCCCTCACCCATTCCTGCCCATGTCCTCGTTGACGAAGACAGGGGGTGAGGTTCCTGTAACATCTGTCTGAAGCCCTATGTTAATAACGTATTTTCATACGTTTACGACGAACAGCAAACGCTAGAGACTCGGTTGTAGCGAACTGAAAATTTCTAAAACTTCAAACTTTTGACTTGCCCAAAGGGACATTCTTTACTAATTGCGCTCAAGTCAACCCAACTTCTACAAGAGTTACCCCTTTTGCATGAAATACTCTGGTTCAGAGACCACATTCCTGGCCTATTGTACCTTTGTTGAAGTCGCTGCTAACCCCATAAGTGGGACAAAGGAACAACAGGCAAGGCTCTTTACAGTTTCTATCTCCCCTCCTCCCCCGGTGGACACCTGGCCTAGTGTCAACCAGGGAAGGGGGGACTTTCTGGTCAGACGACCTAGGAACAATCACGTGTTTTCTCTGCCGCTTTAGTTTAATTGCTTATCATTCTGTGAACTTTGCAGTGACCATGGCTAACGTTGGCAAGCGAATTATTTAATACTTTATTTGTCCTTAATTACTAATGAAAATATTATGTTATTAAAAAGTTTATTATAGAAGTAGTATCTTAGCATGTTAGGGCATTTTTTTTGCAAATACGGATACAGCGAACCTCGGTTAAAACGAACTTCTGAATCGGTCCGTTGAGGGTTCGTTATAACGGGGTTTGACTGTATTAGTAATCTAAAGTTTGTTGTAATGATTTTCACACTTCGCTTGTAAATTGTCTTCCGGCACTCTGGTTTAACTTCTAGATTATGGCTATATGAAGACTTAAATTTCAGAGTCCGACGATCGTAAGTCACATTATGCCAACATTTCATCAGAGCGCAAAAAGTAAATAGCATTTATTCGTTACCTATGAGGATATATACCATAGCAATTATAAAAGAAGAATTGTTAATAGACTTTAGTTGATAATACAAAATCAGATTCCACATACAAATTTTCAATAACCTGAAAAACATCACATTTGGACTTGAGTTCATTTGGTTCTTAGGTACAGATAAATTCATTTTAAGACAGAGATTTTGAAGAAGAAAGTCCCCTTCTTTTTCATTGGAAGATAAAATCTCCCGTCTCTTTCAACTACCCGTGGTGTTACTATTCTTTCTTACCGTCTTTAGAGTTTGATATGTTTATAAAACCTGGCTTAATTCTATCTGCAAGGGTAGTAACAATCTGCAGAGTAATTTGAGACACTACAAATTGCCTACATGAGGAGTGCAATTCTAAAGATGCATATATATTTGCGTGCAGAACGGCTAGCAACCGTTCGTGAGCAGCTAGTTCTCAGATTGGGACGAGGCTTTTAGCGTTGGACGAACTGTTAGCTCACCATTCGTGGCGGTTTAAATCCTGTCGGTTTTTCCGCGAACGTAAAGGGATATGCAGTTCATATTGGGGGAAGTGTTCATGTACAGTTCGTCGTTTCCACTATCCGCCAATGTACCTGCAATGATTGAGTCTGCAAACCAAAGTGTATTTTATTCTTTTCCTATAGATTTTCTTCGAACTTTTTTTATTTTAATTATGTAGTGGTCATAGGAAAATTTAGTACAAGTGACTGAAATTTGCAGAATGAAATCTAAATATAAAGACCATTAGAGAATGCCTGGAAAGAAATAAGCGCTGAAATGAATATATCGGTGGTTAGGTGTAAGGAGAGAGTGTTATGTTTGCTGACTTGTAAATGGTGTGAAAAAGTAAAAAGCCCTAAGAAAATAGGAAAAGGAAAGTCATAAAATAAAAATATTACAAGTCGAACCGTTTGGTTCACAAGTGTTTACTTGCTTTAATGTCATACTGGTATGGCAGCTTTGTCACCCTTTTTGAAGGTGGAAAAGAATCTGTGGCAAAGCATGTGTACCGCCTGTAAGAAATTGGTTAAAATCATTGAAGTAGGTCTTCAAAAAGTTCTAATTAAAAAGAAATTTTTTCCTTCTCTTTGTGAAATCGCGAACTCCACTATTGAGCACAAGCAGTGATGATGCAACTATGCCCATTGATTCTCGCGGCAGTGTCTAAACTGCGAAAAAACGTCTGAAACACAAGCCACCGATGAAGATAAGAGACAATGAGAGAATCGATTCACTCTTGTACAAGGACATCAACTGAAACATGTTTTCGATGAAGATTCGAAACAAAGCTTGAATCGATTCTCGCTTGGACAGAGTCATCAACGATGCCACAAAGAGACTAATTACGAGCTTCTCCGATTTCGCCAGGAGTCTTCTTTTCTTTTCCGCTTCAAAAAGTTCGGAACAAAGAGGCAGCAATCCGTCACTTCAAGACATTGCTAATTGTTAGGTTTTCTTTTTTCTTTTGAGGGAAAAAAATGGCGATTGAAATCGTTTTGCAAAGAGTTTCCTATCAAGTTACTCAAAGTTGGAAAAAGTTTTTTAGAAAGGATTGAGAAAGAAAGTTACGAGTAGAGGTCACAGAAACTTTCTTGTAACTGAATGGGAAAATAAATTAAAAAAAGTATTAAATTACTTGACAGTAACAGCAACGACTACAAGAAACCGCGCAAAGGAATGAAAAATGGTTTCACCACAACGTACCTTGCTGCTAAGAATAGAGGTAGAACGAATTTGGCTCTTTACAGGGTTACGAATTATTTACTTTGTATTAGTTCAGTTACTTTTTCCGCAAAATTATTCTGTCAATAGTCCTGAAGAAAATAATTACAAAAGGTATTACCGTTAAAATTAGGAATCTACGAAATATGAAATTTGAATATTAACTCTAAAATTACCTTGACCGATCAAAATGAAAGGTTGTAGACTTTTGATTAGAAAATTCACATATAATACTATCGCTTTTTCACACTTGACTTCACAAATTTTTATATTAAATATGCAATTAATTTTTTATTATTAATTTCATTTTTCTCTTGTTTATTCTGATAAAGACGTGTACTCTACCACGACAGGCCATTTTGACCGGGAGTAATACTTATTGCCTTATAAGGTTATCGGATTAGAAAATATTATGTATATGCACATTCCACATGTGTATGTCTGTAAAGACGATAACTCAGATTCGAACTCTTGTCTGAAGCAGCATAGAGTGATAATGTTTGAGGTTTAATTCGTCTGTCTTATAGGGGTGTCCCATGTCCATCCAACCGGTTTGGTTGCCGTAATGGCATCAGGTACGGGGACATGGGGCGGCGTTCTGTCTTATAGGGGCTGCGGTGACCTAGTGGTAAGGCCTCGGCTTTGGGGCCGGAAGGCTCTAGGCTCGAAACCCTATTCCACTGAAGATCCGCCGTGTATCCGGCCTGTTGCACACAAAATCATACTTAGGGAGCCAAACGTCCTCCCTCTGATATGTTGCAAAAATACCCACACTGGCCCGGCCTACCCAAGAAGGGTGTAAGGCCGGGAGAGGATCAACGGGGAGAGAGCCGCCCCACAAAAATGTGGAGGACGGGATTTATTAGGTGCAATAAAACGATACAGGCGTTGCCTGAACAGGGGCAGTACTTTTAAATACACGAGAGCTGGGAGTATATACATAGTTCGACCCGCCTCTTTGGGGAGAGAATAACTTAATTTATATGTTCTCAACCACCAAGTGTGGCGAGTAATACTCACAATGAAAGAATGACAAACTGAAGACTCTCTCTTATCATATAAACATAAAAACATCCCTAGCGAAATAAATTAAAAAACTGCTCGGGGAAACAAGAAACAGTAAAAAAAATATTAATAAAAAAGAAAGAAACACAGAAAAGGAAGTAAAAATCAGATACATAAATAAGTCAAAGATTAAACACACAATATAATAACAAATGACACACAATACTGCACATCAAGCTACATACACAACACAAATAAAAACTGTACGAGTAAAATTCATTGAATTCAAAATTCATAAAATAAAACATTTCTTCTAAGATAGAAAGGAAGAAATTCCGTCAGTTGCCGATAATCCGCACACCCGGGAATATCCCTTCATTAATTAAAAAATATTATTTGAATACAAGCTGCACAAGTTAAAAAGTACTCTCAAGTTCTATACAGGATGACAACGGCCAAATTCGAGGAAATAGATTAAAATTATGCAGTCTAAAAATTAAATCAAGGGCGAAAGGTAGTATTCATAGGCCAAAAAACCCCAAGGACAACAATTAGGTGCCATTGTCTTCGTGGCAACAGGTTTCTAGAACTACGGAGAGAATCGGGAATTGGATCAGACATCTATATTTAGGGCTCATGGATCAACAACTGCCCTAGGGTGTCGAGGAAATCCCACATCAAGGAACCGACTGGGTGTAATAAATTTAAAATCACAAACACAAGTGGAGAGCGGTATCACCTATTTCAACCAGTCATCCAGCGTAAAAAAAGTATTTCTTAAAGAGTTCAAAACATGCAAATAATAAAATCACCTCAGGAGATGGGAGTAAAATCAACGGGTTCCAAAAGACAAATTAATTAAAGAGGGGTGATAAAAGCAGGAATTATCCCAGCACTGGAACCAGGCGGGACGTCAAGAGAACAGAAAGCATAATTGTACAAATTGTAATACAAAAGTCAATTTCCAGAAGAGATGTCAAGTATAAAATCCCCGGCAAACCGGTAAAAGATAAAAAGAGTAAGAACTCAGTCCTTCAATGAAATAAGATACAATTAACAGGGACCCCCAAGACACCGTTGGAGTCATCTGATGTGGTGCAAAAATACCCACACTGGTCCGGCCTACACAAGAAGGGTGTAAGACCGGGAGAGGACCAGCGGGGAGAGAGCCGCCCCACCAGCATGTGACAGGATTTATTAGGTACAGTGAAATGATACAGGCATTTCCCGAATAGGGACAGTACTTTTAAATACTTGAGAGCTGGTAGTATAAACATGGTTCGACCCACCCCGGTGGGGAGAGAACAACTTGATTTACATGTACTCAACCACCAAGTGTGACGAATAATACTCACAAAATGAAGAATGACAAAGTAAAGGTTCTTTCTTTTCATATAAAATATAAAAATCTCCCTAACGCAATAAATTTAAAACTGCTAGGGCAAGCAAGGAACAGTTAAAACATATATATATATATATATATTACTATATAATATATTACTATATTTACTATATATATATATATATATATATATATATATATATATATATATATATAGTAAAAATCAGGTATATAAATAAGCCAAAGATTGAAAACCCACAATGTAAAAACAAAACACACACACAAAGAACACTACACATCAAATGACACACACAACACAAAAAAAACTGTACAAGTACAAGAAATTGAATTAAAAATTCATAAATTAAAAAATTACTTCTGAGATAGGAAGGAAGTTGGAGAGGGGGGTGCCAGCGCAGGTGTCGTCCTCGTCATCTGACCACGGTTCAATATTACAAGGTCCATCCCAAAAATAGCCCTGTGTTGCTTCAAAACGGGACGTCAATATAGCGAAATCAAACTAATCTCGTTTGTCTTATCTTTGTTGTCCATCCAATTGGTACGGCAACTGTAATGGTTTCAGGAATAGGGGCATGGGGCTGCGTGCTGTCTTACCTTTGTCAATATCGGTAAAAGCATATGTAACTTTTGTCTGTCCATGAAGAGGATAATATTATAGAAACGACCAAAATTGATTTTTGTTATTACCTTCAAATTATAACTTTATGGAACTTTCTTTGTTCGTTCTCTTGTTGAATATTTCGTTACTAAAACCAATATTTTCTTACATTCAATCAGGAAACATAGAGTTTTTATTCAAAAACAGTCCTTCTACTATAACCGTTATTAGTATGAATAGATATATATTAAATGTGGCATGTTTATTGTTAATAACTAAGTAACTGCTGCTACTTCAATATTTCTGTCTGCAGCCGCGTACTTTACTCGAGCATCTTCATAACAAATTTATCAGTTATATTGTCAGTGCCTTCCCCCTCCCAATAAAAGTCTTATAAAAATGGGTATAAGTTTCCGCTATCAATTGGGGAAATATTCATTTGGTTGATTTGGGTGTGTTGTATGCAGCTATGGCCATACAGTTGTTGTGTACAGTAGGGTAGGCCCAAAAAACTGATTTTTTAAAAATGTCGCTGTACCACGGAAAAGTTGCGAATGTGTAAAAAATTAAACGAGGAAAAAAAATAAGGAAATTTATTGATATCTTCCGATGCCGCAACGGCTCAAACTCAATTTTCAATCTGCGGAAATTATTCAAATGGATGCTTGTAGTTTAACTTCCTCCCCGCTGTTGCGAAACATTAGTGATGATGAAAACATTTCCCCTATTCGGTCTGTAGCTGAATAGAACGTTTCCATGTTACACACAGACAGTTGAGCGATATGTTAAACTCGTATCAGAAGCAGTGTGTTTCAACCGAGCATGTTCCCGGGGACTAGTGACAACGCACCCAGCTACTTTATGCGTAGATCAGAAAGTTTTAGTAGATTATAAAATATAGCCAAATTTATTTTCTGTATTCCCAAGCCCCCCTCCTACAAAACATTAGATATAAAATAAATAATAAATTGTAGTGGCCTATATTAAAAATAAATAAACAGCAGAAAATAACAACTCATAGCATCTTTAATCATTTGAAATATTTCCCGCTGTGAATAAAATTGAACCCATTCATTTTTATCTTTTGACAAAAGTTTATGTTTTCTTAGAGTAAGTTTAATAAAAAAAATTCTAACTAGAAAATGGATTCATATATTGGTATCATGATTTTTTTTGAGAAGTCACATTCATCAGACTATATAAATTTATTTACGAAAGCTTCACTCCATATTTGTGTGCAGACCCTCAAAATCCAAGGGAAGTGCTGACCAGAAGCATCGCGAAAATTTTGTGGCAGTCCAGAAACGATTTGATTGCCCGTAAAGTCTGAGTTTTCCCATAAATCAGATTTCCATATATCATTTGGTGAGAAGAAAGAGTAAAATGCCACGCAAGAAATTTAAGAGACGTAACGATGCTTTAATAGATGAAGTGCTTCTTTAAAGGTCTGTTAATTTTTAAAAATTATTTTTTGCATTCATGCCATTCGTTCTTATGTAATCAATAATATTGTAATTTTACGGCTTAGTTTTGCATTGTGTTACAAAAAGCAAAGAAAATAAATGAAATTGATATATTTTTAGACATAAATAACTTTCTGTCATGCATATACATCGATCTGTTGAAAAGCATTGACAAAATGACGTAGGAAGGTTATGTTGAGGGTTAGGAACTAAAATTGGGTAGTGAAGTAATTTCACATATTTTGGAGGAACATTGGAGGGAACGTGCCATTGGAAATTTTGGACCGATTTTGAAGAAATAAATTTTATTACTCTAAAGAAAATCGGTTCTTAACAGCTAATGCTATAATAAACAGATAGAGAGAAATTTCAAAATTTAAAAAATTATTAAAAACTTTCGATTTTCGACAATTTTTTTACGATTTTCAAGGCCGTTGCTGGAACGGAAGATATCAATCAATTTCCTTACTTTTTTCCTCGTTTAATTTCTCACCCATTCGCAACTTTTCTGCTGTATAGCGACAAGAAAAAAATATTTGAGTTTTTTCGGCCCACCCTAGTGTACAGCTCTACCATAATTGTGATTTTCAACAGTTTTTCTGTGGTATGTGGTTGATAATTTCTCAATCCAGAGGTCCACAGTGATGCCATGCTGGATACAGCTGAGATATCATTTTGATTTTCAACAATTTCCCAATGACTGACATGGCTTCTTAAGCTGGAGCGCTTCCTGTAGGTGATATCTGGTACTAAACAAGAAAGTTTACGGATAAAAAAATCCTGACCATACTTATTCATCTCCTATAAGAATAGCATAATAACCGTTTCATAGTCTGTGTACTAATCCATTTTAAAACCAATCCTTTTTTACTAGACACCCTGTAGGTTGTAATAGTTTCTGATTATATAAGTGAACTGAATTTAGTACTGGTTACATTCACGGATAAAAGTATCTAGTATGTCCCACCCACAGAGATAAAGTATGCGAGTGTGTGTGTGGGGGGGTCTAGAACACAGCCTACCAGTAGATTTTTTTCCCCTTTTTCCCTTTTTCAATTCCTACTATTAGTTCACACTCTCCCTATATATATATTTCTATATCTTGTTCAAATTTTGCAATCGATTTTAAACTAACTTACCGATGAGCTGGAGACTTGAAACTTTAAACATAGCTCAGAACTAGATGACAATGCGATATTAATTCGCTTTCTTGTGTGTCTGTCTGTCTGTCTGTTTGTCTGTCATTTCATATTTTGCATGACGCATGCGCAGTACGTTTTTCATTATATCTCGAAAACTATTAACATTACAGACTTGGTTCTTGGGTTTATGGATGGCCCATGGGATCATCGAAGCACCCTCATATTTTAGCCATATCTTTGCGTATGCGCAGTACGTTTTTTATTATATCTCGAATCACCTAAGTAGGAATTGGCTTAAAAATTTTTTATATATATATTTCTTGTTTTCGATCTGTTTGTGTGTCTGTGAACACGATAACTCAAAATCTATTAGAGCTACGGGGATGAAATTTGGTATGTGGTCTTTAAACATAATTTGTAGGTTTCTACCAAATTTTGGACAAAATCCGTCAACGGGAAGTCTGTCTGTTTGTCCGCGGTCATGTGAACACTATAACTCAAAGACTTGAATAGCTAGATGGACACAATTTGAACAGAACACACAGAATTTGGGACACAGTTTTATCGTCATGAATGTAGGTCCGTATAAAATTTGGGCCAAATCCGTCAACGGGTTGACTGTCTGTCGGTCTGTATAATCGCATACTTGTTTACTTTTGAAACGAATCCTATATCTCCATGCGCATGCGTAGTGGTAGCAATCCCTGTTCACGCGGAAGGATTACGTGACTTTGTCCTTGAGCCGTAAGAATGGAATATCGGTACGCATCTCTTTGAATTTGATTCTTTACCTAAATATTTAACAATCACTATAATCTACAATGAGAAACCTTCTGATAGTCATTGAATTCTGGGTTACAGTAAGTTCGAATTTTTTTAACCACGCGGGGGGAGGGGGAACAGCACCTTTACGGGAAAGTATACGAGAAAGTTTAGGGGAGACCACTCCCGCTGGTTTTCGATCATCTTAACTATACGTGAAAATATACGTGAGAAATACATTTACAGATTCCAGCTCGCATTAGGTAACAAAAACTTTCAAAAACACCGTCATACAGAAATGAACGCAGGGATGTCTGAAAAATGATGTTGGATATCATACTATTTTTTGGCGCTTTTGCTGCAATCACTTGGAGCACTAAACAATCAGCCGGAAAGCACTGGTCGAAAGGCCTGAAAAATGAAGTGGATCCTGCGCTATCGCTTCTTCCTACAGCATCCTGCCAGCTTGGCGATTTGTCATCGATATCGCCCGTGCATTCACTTAATAGAATGCATCCTCGCCTGTGGCAGGTGTTGGAAGTCGAGAATCGTTTGCCTGCTTATCTTTTCCATTCAAACGATAAAAAAAGAAGAAGGGAAGTGCGTGCATGCCTGAAGAAAATGAAAGGTATCAGCCACAAGTGATATCTGAAGTGCTCAGTTGAGAGGTGGCTTTTCTAAGGTTGAAAAGAATATTCAAAAATCGTTGCCAAGAATAGAGACCTCGAGATGAATTGAAATACAAAAGCTGAATGCCTACGGTTTACTCAAAAGAACCTTAGATTTCAGTTTCTGTTCTGTTCGATATTCATTGCAATTATTTTTGTTTATAAGTAGATATTAAGACCACAAAGAATACCAATGAAGTCCTAAATTTTTTTTTTAAATTCTGAAAAGGAATATGGAAATTTCAGTGATTTTGATCAAGCATTTGACTATCTTAAATTTTTGCAAGATCAGTTTTCTTAATTTTTCGATAAATACAAATCTAATTATATCGGTACCTAATGTCAAGGAAAAGCAGGTCAGAATCCGTTATCCTTTGAAGGTAAATCTGAAACTAGCTTGAACAATCGAATTTTACAAATATTTTTCAGCAGCTTTTCGGACACACTAGAAAATGTACTTGTGAAGTTTAAGTACTTGTCGATGCTAGTATTTATTTGCATGTATGAAAGGAAATAAGTATATTGAAGGATACATATTATCGACTCTCACCGTGGATCCATATTGAAAGCAATCAATGCGAAGAAAGATTGCTTCGGGAAAAGAAAGGATGGTTTCAAAGAAAACATGTTACAGGTCAGGAAGATGAAAGTAATTTTACCACAGTACATTTTATTTTTCATTCCGCACTTTTCCCAAATAAGACCACATTTCTAGCCAACACACTTATCCGTCAACGACTTGTAAAACAATTCACAGATACGATCAGTATTTTTATCTTTATTATCCTTCTTACATGCATCTATTATCCCTTCCTTTGGCGAATTTTATGAACCTTTATTTATACTTATCCGGCATCTAGAATAAGTCAGTGAGGGATACAGGAATGACTGCAATATGAGTAAAGAAGTATATTAACTTAGTTGCCATGTTCAGAATCAAGGCGGAAGGTCGATTCATATTTAGGAGCATTTCAGAACCTCAGTTGCTCTGTCAACCCTGTAAATAGCAAAATATAAAGAAACTTTAGTTCCCCGCTGATTAAAATACTACGGATCGGTGAGGAGGGAATGCCTAGAGACAAGCTAGTTTGTCAAGGCTGGCGCATACGCGATAGGTCCGACTAAGGGGTCTATTCTGGTACCTCCGGTTGGGTTCCATTGTTAACGTGTGGAACCCAACCCAACTCCCAACCCAACCGGGGGTACCAGAATAGACCTCTAATACTCGTTCAAACTGATACAAATACTAAAAAAAGTAATACACAGGCGTTGCATTCATCAAAATGCAGTCTTTCTTCATGGAATGACTTTATTAATTGCAAAGAATAATGTATTCACGTCAAGAGTTGGATTTTTTTCTGTCAACAGATATCTTGACTTGATTGGGGTATTTGGCCCATGTTCGCTTTTAACACTCTGACTCCTAAGCCGGCCGTGACCGGCCATACGACTTCTATACTAGTGGGGTGGATTTCGGCCGGTTGATGTTCCGAAAGGGGGGGAGAAGGCAGTTGGGCGAGTGGTCATTAAAGGGACCCTTAGGGGAAGGATAAGAGATCAAAGGCCTGCCATTCATACCTCCCACCACCCGTAGTGAGGAGAAAAAGGGGAACGGGGCAGACGAATCCATTCCACAGATCAATTAGTAAGCAAACCCCCGTATATACATGTACTCAGATTTTGAGAACTCTTAGCAGTCGAAGGGTTAAGTTTCAGGTGCAACCCGGACGACCAACCACCCAGGTGTGATGAGTGTGTCGGAATGAAGCCCTCCTCCCCTACCTCTGGGCGAGGGTGTCGCTTGTAATGGAGTGGCTCTTGCGTGACTCCAGTCGGCCAGTCTCGGAAAAGACAGTTCTTTCTGTGTTCGGGCGATTCGGAAATCGATTCGATGCATTTTTGATGGCTTCCGCTGTCATTAGGCATCGACCTGGCGGCGGATTCGAACGCTGATGACAGCGAGTTCTTTCCCGGGGTGGCAATTCCTTTCATTCGAAGCCATTCAATGGAACTACTCTTAGGGAATCAGGTTTAATAATTTTTGTCCCAATAATACATTAAAAACCGATTTAAGAATTAGTTAGCAAAATATTTTCTTAACCTCCTTGACCATCGCGTCATATTGACGTGCATCGAATTATCGCAATTTTAGGCTTATAAACTAAAATTTAATCATGAATTAGCTTTATAATTCGACACAAAAATTATGTAGAATCCATAAGCATCTCAAGTATTCTATGCCTTCTTAGATGAATGAGAACGACAGCCTCTTTCCAAAACAGGAGGGGTCATATTTTTAGATAGCGAAGAAAATGCGACTCTTAAGGGGTTAATTAAGATATGTCTATTCTAGCAATACTGAAGACAGTTGCTCTTTTACCTTTTTTATTTTCTCCTATACATAGAGAAATATTTAATTGTCAAAACTTTTGACTTCGAGATTTAGATACAATTCGACGTTGTCGACTATCCCGAGAGTAAGAACAGATAATTTTCTGAATTATGTCTGTGTGCCTATGTGTTTATGTAATGATTTAGTAGAATTTTTCCCATCTTTAAAATAAAACCTTTTTAACGTCGTTTAATTTTTAACCACTAAAATGTACTTCTACTTTAAATTAAAGAGTCACGAGTATCTTCACTGTTAAGCGAACCTGGTTTTTCAGGACTTTCAACTTTTCCGAACGTATTTAAGCTCGCCGAATCCTTGTGACGCTCTCCTTTTACGATGTGATACTTTCTGGTAACACGCGCGGCCTTTGTGCGTAAGATTTTCACTCCTGGCCATGGCTTTGACTTTAGCATTGTAACGTTTTATCTGCATTTGAATAATGCGCATCATTATATTTAATTATGTCTCAAGTGTTTGACTTTCTCTGATAATTCTAAGTATTTTGACATCTGCCCAAAATGTACTGCAGAACAAGCCACACCTGATCATATTCTTGCATGCCTGGGGCTTTCCCAATGTGATCTTGTTTCTAATCCTCTATTGACTTTGGATTTCTTCATGGTACACAGGCTCATGGACCTGATATAGCTCTGCCGATCTTCGGGGATCATCATCAACAACAACATGTTTTAAGTGAAATAAACTGTTTTCTTGGTATCAACGACTGCCACCTCTATTTAAGATGCTATTCATATCACCTAACGGAATATCGTTTCTTATATGAAAGCTGTAACTCAAACGCACTTGTGTAGATAGATAAATTTCGGCACAGAATATTCATATTGAGACTGTAGATCTAAGCTAAATTTTTGACCAAATCTGCTTACGGAAAGAGATATTTTGTCCTAAATATATCCTCACTTTTTTCTCTGATGAAAATGCGCAACAAGGGACATTTTCACAAAGATTTTATTTTTACTTGCACCTTGCCATTCACACTGAATCAAAATATTATATCCCTACATTTGTAGTCATTGAGTTTATTACTACAGTGAAACCCTGTAGGTAAATTAGATGACATGCTGAAATCGTGGTGGGGTTGGTATTCAATAAATGTCCGTGTTTGAGATGAATTGTTTTTTCAGCTTAAAATAGGCAGTTCATTCCAGTTCTCTGCAGTTCTAATTCTGATTATCATTTTAGTTCAAAAAGCATTGGAATGAAGTCTAAATAACTTCATGGACCCTAGTGGCGTAGCTGGGGTAAGTGGCACCCGGATGATATGTTTTTTCAACCCCGCCCTCACTCTTGCGCCTTTAAACTCAAACCAAATCAAACCAACCCTGCCTTCCGATCATTATTAGTGGTATAGCTTGTGCTAAAGGCTCCTGGGGCTCCCTTTTTTCGTCTCCTGATCGTATTTGCCTTTAATAAGTGACATAAAGGCACTAACGTTTTGTCACCATAGTCAGTGGTGTAGCGACGGTAAGTGGCGTCAAGAGAATAATATGATTTTTTACCCCACTAGTCATTAATGGCTTAGCAAGAAGTGATATGTTTTGATACCGTGGTGACTCCTAAGACCCGGGCCATCTGTATCCTCTTTGGCTCTTCAGGGCGCTACGCCACTGACTGAACACAATTGAGTCTGGTATTCTGCATTTCATAATATTCAAAATCTAATCGCATGCTTTAATGTACCACCATTCTTTTCGTTGACAAAGAATGGCGGAGCATAAAAGTTTATGCAGACTCAAAGTAGAATCCGAGTTTTGAAGCCATGGCCACCCAGAGATCGAAATGTCATGGCTTCTTTTTCATCCGTTGGGAAGAAAAATCTTTCAAACATGATTGGACATTCTCTTGCTGAAATACTTAAAAATGCTCTTTGTAAAAGTACAAAGAAATTATAAAAGTAAAAAGCTGTAGAATGATGTTATTTTAAGCTTAAAATAATAAATCTTTTGAAATAAAGATATGGTCAAGATTTCAGTTTGAAATAATAAATCTTTCGAAATTAGGATTTGGTAAAGATAAATTTGAAATCTAAAGATAAAGAGATTTGTCAGGTAATCCTAAGATATTTTGCCCAATTTTATTTAAACAAAAATAACTCTTCTTAAGGTAGTAGTTAAAAAAGTCGTCTTTTTCGCTTTCCGAAGATTTTAAAGTACAGTATATTGTGATCAAATTAAACCACAGTTAGGCTTGTTTACTGCTTCTCAATCAAATGTCTGGTACATGGCTTCTGCAACCTTTCTGTTCTTGATACTTTTGCTGCTGCAAAAAACTTTTTGATCCCATCTATGTACGAATTTTTTTTATCGCAATTCAAGTGTACTTATAAGCAGAACAATAAAATAGATTAATTTATTTGAAAACAATTTTTAAAAGTACACTTTTGTTAGTATACTAAATAGTAGATCTTTTAATAAAAAAGATCTACTTTTCATAATTTTCCACTTTTTCATTTTGAGATATATTGTTTCTCAAACTCAGAACCAGGTTGCGCCATTGGTATGGAATCAAAATTTGATTTAATTAATGATTAACTGATAATTAAGTGCTGAAAACATTAAAATAGTGCATTATCATAGAGAATACACAAGTATACAAAATTCGTGTTCAAGTTCTCATTTTAGATGTTAAAAATAACCGTCTTCCCTGGTGAGGTTTTTCATTTGTCTTGAACAGATGCCACACGAACATTGGTTAATTCCTTCACTCCTCTTTGATAAGGATTCTCAACGGGGCAGATCTAGGGTAACCATACGTCCGGATTAGTGTGCGGATCTTCAAAATGTCCGGATTTACGCAAGTGAATGCTGCGCGAGAGAAATTTGGTTTCAATACAGAAAATCTGACGTAATCGAAAA
>BGPR01000043.1:428819-444084 GCA_013235015.1 Araneus ventricosus | reverse complement strand
TGGATGAACAGATGCCACACGAACCTTGGTTAATTCCTTCACTCCTCGTTGATAAGGATTCTCGGACGGAGCAGATCTAGGGTAACCATACGTCCGGATTAATGTCCGGATCTTCAAAATGTCCGGATTTACGCAAGTGAATGCTGCGCGAGAGAAATTTGGTTTCAATACAGAAAATCTGACGTAATCGAAAAATCTGACGTCCTTTCGCGAATGGAAGAAAATTCATTGTTTACACTGTTTACATCCATTGTTGATGAGAAAGTGGATGAATCTTCTTATGCAGGCCTCAGTTCAAACAGAAGATTAAAAGTTTTGGCAGTTTAATTTTAATTCTGTTTTTTATTATTATAATTTTCAGGTACTAAACATTAATAAAAATTGTATCTTCTTTAAATTATTACGCCTTACGTGTTTTTTCACTTCTTCAACTCTGTGCTATTATTATGAAAGAGGGTCGCTGATAGGCAGGTTTTGGAATTTTAAACCATACTTTGCCCCCCCCCTTCCCCCAAGACCTTTAACTTCACCTACCCGGCGGTATAAAAACCAATCCCACTATAGACGCCTATGGGAAGTGTTTTCGATGCCAATATTTGGCGATATTTCGCTCTTTTGGCGAGAAATGCTTTGTAAAGTTTTTCTGTTTCGACGACGACCGCGAGTCGCAATCTGTTACAATGATATAAACATTTCTACTTTGTAGGGTTTTTTTGTGTGTATGTATGCGACTTAAAGTAGAATGGATTCCTTCTTGAGTGTCTTAAAGTTGAAAATAATTTGTTATTAGTTGTTAATTGTAAATAAAGATGGAAGGTTTTCAAAACACGATGAAGAAAAAATCAGTTTCGCGCCAATCAAAGTAAACACTGAAACCCTAGCGGGCACAATGATCAACTTGGCGTGGCAAAAGACATTCCCATAGGCGCATATAGTGGGATTGGTTTTTATGCTGCCCGGCGTGTCCACATTTCAACTAAAAAAATTATGGTAACCCTAGGCAGATCTGATATGTGGGTGAGAGAAAAAGAGGGAGATGGTCGTTGTTTGGGAATAAACAGAGTTGTATGGTTGTATTGGAAACTGAAGAAAGCCATCGAGATTTTTTTTAGTAATAATAAATTTAATAAAAGCAAATTTGTTTTGTCAAATATGTTAAAACAAATTTAAATTTAATAATAATAAATTTAATAATAATAATTTTAAAGCCATAATTTTATTAGTGTAATAAAATATATTTTTTTATTTCAATTATTTTTTACCTTTTAGCCTTTAATTTATAATTCACGAATATAAATGTTATAGAATCGTGAAATCCACTTTTGTTCCCAAATTCACTACCAGGTGGCGCCACGTATTTTAAATTTAAGTTAAGTAAATTGATCGATTAATTGACGAATAAGTTCTGAAAATGTTTAAAGAATGTATTGTCATGGATAACACAGAAGTGTTTGAAATTTCAAAACCCTAGCATAACAGGGAGTGCCGAAAAATTCATTCCAGCTCCGTCTTTACAAACACGAAACCAGTCAAGTTAAATAAAAGTGTTTGAAAACCGAACATTATTTAATAATAATTAAAATAAAAGGAAATTTCGTTTAAGAATTCTTGTAGAATTTCAAATTATTTTTTTCAAATAAGAATAGCTTTCTTGGGTACTGCTTATTAACATTGAAGGAGAAAAAACTACTTCAACTCACTTTTTCATTATTCCAAAATTGTAGAGTGTGATAAAATTCAACATCCTCAGCAATATAGAACTATTTTTAGAGTGTATTTTACTCAGACTCTAGAACCGTGACTGTGAACAATCTCAACAGTTTTGTACATTTTTTTATCCACCCGGACTTTAGATATATGATTAAGAATTTGAGCAGATTTTATTATTATTTTTATTACTATTTTAATTTTTATCATTGATTGAGGAAAGTTTAAACATGCGTGTGAGTTATTTTTCTTTCAAGTTTACATGTTGTTTTTGTGTATTTTATATGCGAACAATGTTTGTCCTCTCTTCTTTATTTTGTTAGTTACGTTTAGTATTACATGAAATATTATTATCTTCCTTCTTACTTTCTTACTTTTTAATTTTTAAAATTGTCATTTATTTTTAAAAAAAACTTATTGTTCTTTTTCAGTGTAAATACCGTTCAGAGTTTCATGTATTTCTATGTTTAAAGTGTTTGCTTATTTTTATTTTCATTGTACATTTTCTCAAGCCCCATGTAACAACTAGCATTAACACAGCCGATGAAATGTTTTCTTTTCATCTGTGTATCGTCGGCAATAGAACTAGCCTATCTTTATTATTTTTATTATTTTTTGCGATTTTTAATAAAGGTGACGTTTCCAAACCCATGCAACCGTTCAGTATCCATAATGGTCTCAGTACACACAATATAGTGCATAGAGTCTCAAACAAACTAATAGGATGGAATAGAGAAGAGCTAATGTTCGTTACAGGACACGGGCCCTTCCCTTCATACCTTCATCGCTTCAACATTCGAACACATGGCAACTGTTCGCATCGAGAAAAAAGAGATCCAATGCACTATGCCACAAAATGTCGGTTTACCCTCTCCTGGCATTTCCAAACTCCTACAGTGTCACTTAAATTACGGTGGTTGAAAATGTTCTCACGAATAACTTATCAAGAACCCGACTTCGACTCCGAAGGCGCTTCATATGTGATGAGAACAATCTCATTGTAGAGGATAATCATTGAGCACGCATCCACCCAGACTGACACACACTCCCGGCTACTTATGACTCTTCTTTTTTCCCCTCTACGTATTTTTATTTTTTTCCATTTTGTTTTGTTTTCTATGTTATTCTGTCCAGAGAATGTTTCTTTTCCCATTATTATTTGTTTTGGTCTTTTCTAAAAAAAATCCATCCATCCAAACCGGAAAGGAGCCAGATGGCTCTAAACACGGGGATGCAGGTGGTGTAATGTAATGTAAAGTATCCATAATGCTTACAGGCACGAGGGTATGAGGCGATGTTATATCCCAAAATTCGTGTACAAGTTCCGACCTGGAGCTAGGACTCGTGCTTCAAGAAGCCCTAGCCTAACTCATTGAATACGGAAAAAAACTAAGCCATCAGATGATAGCGAAGGCAATTCTCTCTCGGGTTTTTTTCTGTCTTTTGTAAAACAATGTTTTTAGGCGAACAACGGGGAAAGATTTGTTTGTTCTGCCGACAAAAGGGTTCCGAGCAATTAATTCCTTCCGAGCAGAACGTCTCTTGCAAGCTGACAGCTCTAACCAACCGAACTTGAAGTTCGAATTTCAGTCAAACGGAGTATCACTCATCGTCTCGTTAAACGCTTTCTCCCTTCGCTTTCACTTCATTTCACGGCACACAAATCTCAGCGACACAAAGAAAACAACTACTGGAACAACAGCAAACGATTTTTTTAGCTTCTCCCCCCCCTCTGTTTCCCGCGCCTTGTTACTGTTTCCGCCGTTTTGAAGTTGAAGAGTTCCACCCATTGGCAATGACGAATTTCACTTCTTGAGTAATGCAAGTTTAGGTGTAAACAACTGAGCACTGAAGCACGCTTCACTGTTTCAAAAATTCATTCTCCCTCAACATTCTCATAAATTTCCATATAAGGATGCCATTTGCAACATGTGGTCAGAAGTAGGTCTAAGATTCTCAAATAGGCAGAGTAGGCAACTGCCTAGGTGCCCCGCAACTTTGAGGGGTCTCGAGAAAGTTTAGCGATATTTTCGAGATGATATAATTTTGATAATATCTTGGAGAATCTTCTTTATTCAAATGATTGATAATACTAATAACTGTTAATTGTTTTTTAGTCGAATTGTTATATTTGTATATTTTTCGTTCCTTTCCCACTTTTTATTTATTTATTATTTATTTGATTATTACTTTATTTATTTATTTCTATTATTTTTTACTTTATTTATATCCCATATATTGCTATTATCGATTGTTATCTGATTGTTATTTCTTATATGTATTTGTTATTTTATTTTGTTATATTGTCATCAGTGATTCCATAGGCTTAAGCTGGACGGAATACCCATTGATATGTATATAAGGATGCCACTTTCAACATGCGGTCAGAAGTAAGGTTGGATTATCAAATAGGCAAAGTAGGCAACTGCCTAGGTGCCCCGCAACTTTGAGGGGCCTCGAGATATTTTAGCGATATTTTCGAGATGATATAATTTTGATGATATGTTGGAGAATCTTCTTTATTCAAATGACTGATAATACTTATAATTGTTATTTGTTTTTTAGTCGAATTGTTATATTTGTATATTTTTCTTTCCTTTTCCACTTTTTATTTATTTATTATTTATTTTATTATTACTTTATTTATTTATTTCTATTATTTTTCATTTTATTCATATCCCATATATTATGATCGATAATTATATTTTTAAATAAGTATTTGATGTTTTATGTTGTTATATTGTTATCAGTTATTCCTTATGCTTAGCCTGGTCGAAATGCCCGTATATGTATATAAGAATCCACTTACAAGTGGTCAGAAGTAAGGCCGTATTATCAAATAGACTGAGTAGGCAACTGCTTAGGGGTCCCGCAACTTTGGGAGAGGGGATCCTCCAGATGTTTTTTTGCATTACTGCCAGGGTAATTTAATTTTGCGATTTCATTTGATTTACAGAGGTCATGTACTCGAACTTATTTAAATTAAAATCAAGTATCGTTCAAATTAAGAACATTATTCTTAGAATTTTTTTTTCATACTTTCAAATTCATTTGCCAATTACTGTGATTCAATTCTTTTGCGGTTGGCTGACTGACTCAAAATTCAGAAGCCCTGACAAACTTTGTATTAGCGTATTTAGATTGTTTTTAAAAAAAGTTTTTAATTATTTTTTTTATCATTTTGTTTAAAATAACATTTATATGTTAATTTCTTACACTCAAGATGGTTTTGCAGGTGACCTGCAATTAAATAATTTTTTTTATTTAAATTTGTCGTAATATGTTTTACTTAAAAATTGCTCATATAGTAATTCAATAAAATTTAATAAAGATATTTAGTTTTGAAACTTGGAGAAAGAAAATAGGAGGCGAAACTTCATCCATTCAATACCAGGCGAGTAAAATTGTCGTAATATTTTTTACTTAAAAATTGCTTATATAGTGATTCAATAAAAATTAATAAAAATATCTGGTTTTGAAACTTGGCGAAAGGAAAGAGGGGGCGAAACTTCATTAAATACCCAGGAGAGCCGTCTGAACTTTAAGGTTTTAGAGTGCAGGTTGACTATCCGGGAGGAGAAAATTCCAGCAGACAGATAGACATGGTAAAAAAGTGGTCAAAATATTCATCAAATATTGAAGGAAAATTTAAATTTTTAAAATTAAAACGTTTCCAATTAAAAGGACGAAAGATAAATTAATAAAAATTCAATACGCACAAAAAATAAGAGGGGGCGAAACTTGCCTATAGCTTCCTAATGGGTTTTATCCGGCCTGGTCAGAAATGATCTTGTCTAGCGAAATGCAGCTAAATGTTCCCGCCACCGGCTTTAAAATCTGGTTTCAACTTCAAAGCTGTTTTGGAGATTTGTTTTGTAAAAGGCTGCGATCTTCCATATTGCAAGCTCATGTGTGTTGCCGTCAGATGTCTCCATTCGGGAGCATCATCATTCAATAAAATCCTTAAAAATGAATTGTAATGGAATTTAACAGGGCCCGCGGTGGTGTGCTTGTAGTGAGATAAGTCTTCTACTGTTTTTCTTATCCTGGTACTTGCTGGCAAGGTTTTTAATATATCAGTATATTATTTTTAATATTATTTTTGGTTTCGTACCATGTGGTGTGTTTGGTTTTATGTATGTGTTTTTGTGTTAGAAAGGTTTTTGAATTTTGATGTTTTAAATATTATAATTGTGACTGCACCTTGATATGATTGGTAAAATTCATTTCTCCCAGCCTAATTTAATCATGGCTGGTTGAGTTATTGTAACATAAAGTTAGGATCCTACATATCATTTTCCACCTGTGTTAATGAGTGTCACATGTGTAATTTACCACAATACCATTGATGTAATTCTATCTTATCCCAGCCTGGCTGGTTGAGCCATGTATTTTTTAAAGATATTGAATGTTTTAATTTCCTCCAGTGTTCGTGGCGCAGTATGCAACAATCTTTAGAAATTTTAATAATTCTACGCGAGCTTGGTGGTGCAGGGCCTGGTATCGGGTCTTCGGACCAGCTGCTATTGGCTCCCCTTCCCTCCGGACTGTTTCAGGCCTTTAGCTAGTTTGGCAATCTGGCAGTGGATTGTGTAGTGTGATGTAGGGGCCGCGGTGGCCTAGTAGTAAGCCCCCGACCTCGGACTGGAAAGCTCCGGGCTCAAAACTCGATTCTACTGAAAATCCGCCGCGAATACGGGCCTGCTTCAGGCCAAATCATACATGGGGACGAAACGTCCGATGCATGAAGCAAAAATCGTTTACAACGCTCTATAGGGTGTTACATATATGTGTTTTTCCAGAATAAGAAGCTATAACAACTCTTCTGTACGCCAACAGATGGCATCGCTTAAACTCCGGTCTGAACTCTGAACTCATACCTCTACTTGAACTCCCTTGTAACTCTGCTTAATTGCATTCTGTATTCTGTTCCTTTTCGTGTGTATGTGCCATGATGTGCTTCGCTTAATAAATTTCATTATCTCTCAAAAGGCAGTGCTCTGGTTCACACTCCGTGGTCAAAAATGGATTAAATAATATGCCTTTTATTTAGATGACTTGAATCTGCTATGCAGATGCACTTCGCATTCTACCGAGAAATGAGGTAAGTGAAATTGTTTCACTTACACTTTTTAATTAGAATATAATTAATTTTCCAACATAGGGCAGGCTGCTAAACCTAGAGCTACCAAATTTGGCCCGTGGTCACTTCTTTGATAGTAGGCGCTTGCTAAGAAAGTCTTTTAAAATTTTAATTTACGTTTTCAGTTAAAAAACTAACCTAACCAATAATTTAATGTTTTTCTTCGGTTACTGCGGAGAATATTATTACACAAAACCATATTACGTCAATTTGAAATTCAAATAGTTGGCTTTTTAGTAATACCAATTTTATTTCCGTACGGTGGTTTCTCGGATTTTAATAATTTTTTTAAAAATATTTTAAAGTATATTTTACAACAATACTTTTCTTCGCTTTAGTTACTGCGTTTATACACATGCGCATCGCGACGATATTAGATGCATTTTTTTTGTGAGTACGTTATTTTTCCATTAATTAAAAGTAAATTTTAAAAAATATCATAAAGACACACGAATCAAGCCCAAAATATTACCATACTATGAAGTTTTGGACTGGAATTTCTAACATAAAGTTTCATTACGCAGATTTTCGATAACTAGTGCTTAAAACTAAACTGAGTTAAAATGTATCAGCCAGTAATTCTATGAATTGTTGATCTCGCGTCGAAAAGAAAAATCTAAAATCGTAGCAGTCTTGAAAGATTTAGTATTTTTTTCGAATGTGAATTATTTACACAAGTCTGCTTTTATCAGTGTTGTAGCGAAATTGCCTATCAACAGTGACCATTCTAGAGTTGCAGGTGGTATCTGACACAACACTGTTCGACAGGAACCAACATGTTGGGGATAGGATAATGCCTCACTTAGTCACGGAGACCATCCCCGTTGCAGGTGTTGCCGAACACAGGAGTTTATTGACAGAGTCGCCAACATGTCTAGGAGTGGAAAATGCCGTATTCTTTCGAGAATACAAAAGGTGAACTTCTGACAGACTACAGCCGCGAAACCGGCTTTTGTGGAAGATAAAATAGTCAGGATGAATGGCGGTCGGCGAACTTTTAAAGCTTGGTGAAATGAAATGCCATGTGACTGATGACCAGACATTTAGTGTTAGATAAAAAGGTCGACTTAGGTTTCTGGAGAGCGATCGATTTTCGCTGCTCTGAGGACAGGAACCAGAGAGGTCTCGTGAGGATTTTCGGATCCGGAAGCATTTGCATTTCTTTGAGGACAGACCCGGACCTCGGGTCTGATCTTGCGGAAGTTCACTTGAGCTTTGGAAACCGTACCGAATTTTCCGTCAGAATGCAGAGTAATTAGTCTTAAGAATTATTGAGAAGATACCTCAAGCAAGCTACCTAGAACTGTTTCTAACCCGGTCTTATTACGGACGAACGTTGAACTTGATTTTCTCACTCACCAGAGTACATTACCACCCCTCGAGAGTTCTCCATATAATTCCTTGTATAAATAACTATATTTGTCAAGATTAAGGAATATTGTAATTTTTTAATAATGTGATTGACCTGTAAATAAATTTCCGAAAGACAACAATTTGTCTACATTTGCCTCCATCTTGCTCAGCCATAAACAGCGGCCATCGATCGTGATGTTACAGTGTTACAAAATTACAGTTAATTATCTGCTTTTATCAGTATTAACGAAGTTACAATGAAATGTTTGCTTTTTTCAGTGTTAACAAAATTGCAATTAAGTATCTATGCCATTACAAAAAGGATTTAAAAGTTTTAATGCCAAACTCGTCAAACAATGAAACGGCCACCATCTTGAAACGGAATCAAAAAATAAAAAAATCCTTACAAATGCGTCGTTTTTAAAGATTTTCAGAAACATTCATGCCACATTCGAAGAAAATCGAACAAACTACGTAACAAGCAGATTTACAGACAAACAGACAAAATGTCGAATAGTCGAGTTGAAAAACCACCTCGCCTCGCTCAGGCAATGATTTTTAAATGCACTATCATCGCATTTAGGACTATTTAACTGGCGTAAGTGTAGTTTTCCCATACTGCCAACTGGAGTTGTCATTACTTATAGTTACGGCGATACTCCTCCCAAGGTGGGATTTGTAAAGCAGAACATTAAATTTCGCTCAGTCATTCCAGAAGACAAACTTTTCTTTCTTTCCAAAGTGAGCGCAGAATAAACGAATCCAACGTCTTTCCAGCAGAAAATAGAACAATGCTGTCAGACGAGATCCCGGAGACCAGTCTGAAATCTCCCTTTTTATTGGCGTTCGCGCGTTATTGTCTTCTTTTTTTTCTACAACAAAGGCGGAAGCTATTACGATCGTGCTCAGAGATTACAGACAGACGAACGTAGGAAAGATAAATTAGACAAACGTTTGCTTTTGTAATTTTGTATCTCTGTTCAGAAGATTCGTTTCCACTTGGTGAAAAAAAAGAGAAAGCACTTGGGTTGTTTACCAACAGAAAAGCAGCTTTCTGTGAAAGTAACACTTTTAACATCAGAAAATAAAGATTCTTGACTCGTAGACAATTTTTCTTTCTCTAAGGCCGTAATGATTTTGAGAGTTCTAAAATTTAGAATGTATGATCAGAATCCAATTCATTTGCTATATTTTATTTCTTATATTAATTAATATTTTGAATTTTTTCAGTTTCTTTAAATTATCTTAATTACCGCGTGACGACCAGGGGGTGATACTCTGGAGTGTTTGGGTGATACTCTGGAGTCTGGTCAAGATGCTCTGAGTCTGGGGTGATGCTCTGGAGTCTGAGGGGTACTGGAGTCTAGTGATACTGGAGTCTGGGGATATCTGGAGTCTGGGGGTGATACTTGGAGTCTGGTGTGATGGCTCTGGAGTCTGAGGGTGATACTCTGGAGTCTGGGGGTGATACTCTGGAGTCTGGGGGTGATACTCTGGAGTCTGAGGGTGATACTCTGGAGTCTCTGGGTGATACTCTGGAGTCTGGGTGTGATACTCTGGAGTCTGGGTGTGATACTCTGGAATCTGGGTGTGATACTCTGGAGCCGAAACGTGAGGGAACGCTGTTACTCTCGAAAATATGGTTGGTATCTCAGTTTAACCCTTAAAGGCCCAGTGCTGCCTTTAGACAACATACCCAATTTTGTCTTCTAAAATCTTGAGAATAAGACCGAAGCTCTAATGCCTGTTGTGGCCAATAGGATACATATTGAAATTTCATTAAATCAATTTACAACATATAGGTGGCAGCCTGAGTGCTGATAAAAAATAAAAATAAATTGATGTTTTTCACTTGAGGCTGCATTTTTTAGATTTGTTTGTCCGTTTGAGAATACCATATTTTATTCTACAATGTTGAGGAAATTCCTTATCCGTATTATTATTAATTAAAATTTATCTGTATTTGTCATTATGGAATTTCATCAAAGCAATTTTTTCATGAAACAAAGCTCGGTGTTATAAGTTGGTAACAAACTGTTTTTTAGCCATAAATCATACTTAAAACAAAATATGATTTTTTTTAAAAGTATTTTTTCCATGATTTAAATAATAAATGAAAGTCAAAAACATTTTAAAATCAATTTTTAAAAAATCGGGCTTTTAAGGGCTAAAAGAGAGTGCTGTTTGATTTAAAAATAATGTAAAAACTTTTTTGGGCCATAAATATAGCATCGCCGTCATAACTGGATGTGGATTTTAAGAAAGTGAAAAGATTTGGTATAGTCAGTGATAACTAAAGCCGCTGTGTATTATTACGCGCAGTTAAATCGCCCAGAATGTGATTATAATGAATTCTAAAGTTACATTTTTGAAAATAAATAAATTTGAAGCGCCAATAATCGATATTGTGCGTAATAAAACTGTTTAATTAAAGCAAAATTATGCGATTTACTTAGTTCTTTCTATAACCCTGCATAGAAACACTCATATATTCCTTCTAATGAACTGAAAATGTTGCTGCAGAATATTATAACTATTTGTGAATGCCTTTTTTATTTGTTATTAATATCATTTGTTTCAAGTTTTATGTTAAGATTTAAACAATTTTTATTTTTTTATTCATTAATTTATTACTACGCATGTCATGTAACAACCAAGCATAAACTGTCTTACGTTGCGCTATGACATCGCGGTCATTTTCCTTCTAGAAGATAAGCAACGGATTTCAAAATGGAAGTGGAGCAACACATTTGAAGTGTATCAATTGAATTTCCTCCACTATCATTTAAATAAACTTTACAGATTCTAAATAATACAGGGTGTTTCTGAAGTCTTGAAGGCTCTCCACCTTGAAGAATTAATAATTCGTAAGCGAATGAAAATAGAAAGATGCGGTTTGGGCAGAAAAGATAAAAACGAAACCACATTCTTCGTCATGAAACCACAATTTATCAGCTGCATATTTTACAATTTAACATTTTGACGCCCACTCTGAAATCGGCGATGGACGACAAAAGCAACTTTTTCTTTCGTTAATTAGTTGTTTCTTGGGGAGTTTCATGAAGATTTCAAACTTACAGAATAAAATTATTATTTTTTCCAAAACAGTTTTCTAAAAAATGGCGGACGTCTAGTCATCATTTGTTTTTAATATCTCGATTTAGCTGATACACAAAAAACGGCTACAGGCGTCTTGGTAGCTGTGCAGACTAAAGCGATAATTTTTTAGGAATAATTTAACAAAAGAAAAGTATATATTTTTAGAAACCAATGCAACTTTATTTTTCACATGAATTCAGTTAATTTGAATTCATTTAGATTTTTATGTGATACAAAATTAAAAAATTCAAGAAAAAACACTTATATTAGCATAGCAAAAATTTAGACATGATTTAGAGATACAAAATTCAATTTTGAGAATCATTTGTAAGGGAGCGTAAATGATAGATCATCTTAATGATAAACATTTCATCATTCATTCTTGCCAGAACAATGGAGACTCAAAGGAAATATATTTAACACTGATATACATTTTAATAATTTATTTATAACTAGAAAATCACCCGCGTCATGGTATGACGGGTGCAAATTGCCTCTTCATTCGAGAGATTTCCCGTCAAATCTGACGTATTTAAATAGATATATATGCGAGAGAAATGTTTAACATTGATTAAAAACAAATAAAATTAACATATGTATTATGACAGGAAATATTTTTTATTTACTTTATTTTCTTTATTCAAAAAACCTCTTGGTAAACAAAATTCAGTGTGAAGTATTTTTCGTTGTTTAACAATTTTTCTTGTACTTTAGATGTCTTTGTGTAAATTTTAACGTTGCCAAAAAACATTATTAAATTATATCATCACGATTGCACTAAATAATTAGATGCATCTTGGCGTTCAAATTATACCACGCGCATGATATACCACTGACGTGATTTACTACTTTCTAATAAAAAACCGAATTTAATTTGAAATATATGATTAATATCATTTAAAATTTATCAGGAACTATTGATCATAGCGATAAATTTTATATCAATGGATAGCAAATTTTATTTCACTATTTTAGAGCTATTAAATTTGAATTTAGAACGACAATTATTCTTTTGAATTTAAAATTACTGAAATTTAGGTGCTCTAATATGAAATAATGCAGTTTAACGTCTCGTAGTGCTATGGCGCGAACTTGATTGTTGGTGACATCAGAGCGTTACCGACAGATCTTGGCTATTATATTAGTAATACTAAGAATACAGGACGGCAATAGCCGTTATTTGTATCTACAATCCCACGCATTGGACATCTATAAACGTCATTATGTCGACGTCTTAAACCACGAGATAGTTCTGCTGCTGATGGAATGATGGGTTACATAGAGTAAGACACTGGTCAGAGTTATGGCATACAAATGTTCATTGTGCCATGCATCATTCAAGAGCTCAGCTGTCAAACCCGGAGCAAAACTTTTCTCAGCACTAAGCAGTATTTTTGTTGGCCGGGCAAACATAATCTTCCCAATCTTTCCATAATCTTTCTGCCCAAACATAATCTTCCAAACTTCATTCTCTTACGAGTTATTGATTTTTAAATTAGCTCCTGGTTTCATTAATACCATGTTTATAAAATCTACAAACCTTACTTAACCCCTTCTTTGTCGGCTTCGCATATCATACGTTCGGCTCTTTTGTGCCCGTACGCTATTTAAACCCGTAATTAAGTCAATGTAACAATTAATTTTAAATACAAAAATCGCCTGGTCACACTTAAATGTCTTAAGTATCCTTTACCATCTTAAATAGATTGAAATAATGAAAAATATATCAAATAAGTGTTGGCGTCTAATTAGGAGGTTAAATAATAACCTAAGGCAAGGTATTAACACGTTAATTACAGTATGAATCAAATACGATTCATACATAGAATCTAATTAGACGACCCCTTCTCTACTGTAGTTAAGAGATAGCAGAGAAGGGGTAATCTAATTAGATAGATGGTCGAATCTCAGGCGTGAATCCTGGCAACGAAAGTGCTAAATTATAATGAAAGAAATTCATGTGAGCTTAACTAATAATAACGAATAACTAATATAATATATTTCGATAAATAATATAATGAACATTTGTAAGTCTTTATCCTGTGTAAAACATCACTCCGACAACTGCAAAACCATCGGGTGTTTTAAATTTTAAACTATTGGCAACAAAAAACTATAACTATTTTAAACTATTGGTCCGATTTCATTTCATTTCTTTCTGTGCCACTGGTATCTTTCTGCTATTATTTGTTTGTGAATTATTTATTTCTAAAGTTGCTCTGGACTTCTGAATCACCTTGTATTTGTGGACGCGTCGATTAAACGTTCCGTCGGTTAAATGGATCTGTCGGGTAGGTGTAACGGATTCCTTGAGGACTTCACAGCAGATGAGATGACATTAAGTTTTAAATGAAAATTGCTCCAGACAACTGCTTCCACTCATAGCTTAAGTTTACAGTTTTCCGGTGGAGAAAAAGAAGAATTTGGAGAATTCTGAATCACCCTGTATTTATGCACTTGTCGGCTAAACTTTCTGGTAATTGAACAGATATATCGGCTTAGTGAAACGAATTCTTTCTACATATTTATAGAGATTTTACAGCAGATTATATGAAATTATATTCCAGTCTTGTCAAAAAAGCTAACAGCATAGTTGTAAAGAAAACTGTTCCGGATAACTTCTTCCATTCATAGCTTAGGTTCCATTTGCCAGTGGATAAACAGAAGAATTCGGAGACTTCTGAATCACACTGTATTTATGCACTTGTCGGCTAAACGTTCTGTCAAGTAAACGGATCTTTCGGCTGGGTGTAACGGATTCTTTGCAGACTTCACAGCAGATGAGATAGCATTATCATCCAGCCTTGTAAGAACAACTAACAAAAAAGTTTTAAACGAAAGCTGTTCCGGACAACTGTTTCCACTCATTACTTAAGTTTTCAGTTTCCGGCGGATAACCCGAAGATTCGGGACTTCTGAATCACTCTGTTTTTATGCACGCGTCGGCTAAACGTTCTGCCAGTTAAAGGGATCTGTGGTCCAAGTAAAACGAATTCTTCGCTGACTTTACAGCAGATTAGATGATATTATATTCCAATCTTGTCATAAAAACTAACAATAAATTTTAAACGAAAACTGTTCCGGACAGATGCTTCCACTTATAGTTTAAGTTTCAAGTTTTCGGTGGATATTCCGAAAAATTCGGAGACACTACGGAGTGGAAGTCGGCCATTCGAAAATTGTTTACCCGAAGCTCAGCGGAAGCCTGATTAGGACATTTGATGATGGATGCAAATTCTGACAATGGAGTCCTCGAGTCTTCTTGGAGGGCATTCCATCGCACAGAACACGCGTAGCGAAATGAGATTAGCTTCGGCCCCTAGAAAACGTAAAATTCGGAGTGATTTATGGCTTCAACGGAGAGAAGTTGTTTTCTTGACTGGAATTTAATAATGTGAGCCAAAACATCCGACGAATTAGATTATTTTTTTTCCTTTCGGGTGAGTCCTACCTAACTTCGCCAAAGGCACATTATGACGTGGATCGCATCCAAATCCGCAGCCCAGAGCTTGAAAGCGAGGTTTTTGAGAGAGCGACTGGATCCTTGTTTTAAAACAAAGCCATTAAGAGGAAAATGGGATATATTTTTTTATTCTGACGTTAATGGCAAACGTCGCATTTTGGAAGCGATGTTCTGCCATCTTTTTGGTATTTAAAGTGAACATATTTATTTATTCGATAGCAAAAGCAGCCATGCAGCAATGGAGACACTGAGACTGAAAAATGAATTTAGGGTGCCCACAAACTCGATTTGCAATTTCAGGATTTTATTAAGAAAACAAATGAATAGACAAACTATAAAAATGATTGAACAACGAGGTCCAGATATTGAAGGATTTTTGCCTCATTAAATACACCTCTATGTAGGTCTAATTAGTTACACGAAGTACATCAACACTGTACTCAATTTTTTGCTATGTTCCCAGGAGCACAGAGTCTTCTTGAACGATATATGAAATAAAA
>BGPR01000043.1:391459-404380 GCA_013235015.1 Araneus ventricosus | reverse complement strand
AATATCACATCATGTAATAAAAGCTTTTAAAAAGGCGTCTCATATAAAATTAATTAGGGGAATATCCGAACTTTATGCAGAGTATAGTACTTTACTCCCGAAAGCGTGAAAAAAGGCCTAGACTTAGCCGAGCAATTGAAGTTAGATTTTCTTAATGAAGATTCTTCCTTTGAACATAGCACCAACGTTAAGAGAAAATTGCATGCGTATTATCACAATATCGCATAATTTAAAATGATCTTTCAGATAAAAGAAAGCTATCTCAAATAAGAATTTTTTACAAAGCTGGCAGAACATAAGCTTTGGTAATTCTTAAGGGGACATACGACTCTTAAATCTCGAAAAAATGAGGGAAAACTGTCAAATTCGATACATTATATCTCTGAAACAATGCAATTCACAAAATCCCTTTTTTCCCTAGAAAAATATCTGTTCTTTCTCTTATAGAACACTCATTTTCAGACCAAGATATTTATTTGAGAGAGTAATAGATATGGGTATAATTTTTATAGAAAAATGAGACAGTCACCTTGCGCGCATGATTGTGAATAAAATATTGGTTTAAACACAATATTTTGGGTATTTAAGTAATTCAAACAGTCTTTTTAAAAAACGGAACCTCAATTTATTAACATTTAAATTTATCTTCTATTTTATACACCAATTTAAAATAAAATGTTAAAAATAGTTAAAATTTCAACTTTTCTAACCTCCCAAAAAACTTTTTTGGAGAAAATATGTACAAAAATTGAGGTTCAATTTGTAGAACATAGCACAATACATATTCAGTTAAAATTTTATGGAAAATTATTATATATTTTTTGAGATATTGTGCGCGCAATATCAAGAAAACACTTGGAGATACAGCGCTTTGAAGATATGGCCATTTCAATGCTTACGTTAAACAGCTGTTACATTTTTCTTCATACCATTCCTAATTAAGAGAATTTTTTAACGAAAATTGTTTTAAATTATTCAGAAAAGACTTTGATATAATATATATTTTTTTCATAAAATCGTAAGTTTTCGAGCTTTAACAGTCGTATGTCCCCTTAAAAAAATAAGATGATGAATGTACCTTTTGCGTAACAATATGCCATTCGCTGATGGTATTTTATAAGGACGACGGAGTGAACTTTATTTAACGCATATTAATATGGCATACTTTCGATTAGGAGAATTTATTTAAAAATATAGAGAGCAGCAGTATTTTTTAATTTTTAGATCTATCCTCCATTTGTTGTACTAGTTCTTAATTTTGTGCAACGTTAGTTTACTTAACATGGTATTTCTTAGAAACGTAGCAACTGTATGGCACCAGACCTTCCTGCAATTCTAATGAATGCTGTATGTGATTTAAAAATATCAGTTTGAATTCGCAAAATTATCAACCAAAAATTTTGGAATATTTTTGTATGGTTTTTCACAGGTCATTTTTTCCTTAAAAAAGATCTTATTGTTCTTTTTTTAATTCTAGAATTTGAATGTGTAATTCTTCATGTAAATCAAAATATTAATGATTTCTGTTGATAAATAAAGACTGACTTCACATCCCAAACATACAGTTTTAGCGGTCAAACCTTTTAATATAAAGGTTCGTTTTAAGAACGATATCGCGACAAAACTGTACATTGATATAAAATCTCTAAAATGGTTTTATTATATTATTTTTAATTCACCTAATTAAATTATTTAACTAATTAACATATTAATTTACAGTTAATTAAGAATTAGAAACAATCATTGTATGTACTATATGTTAAGGTGAATGTGATTAATCGGTTATTATTAATACTAACCGTGGTTATTATTAATAATTACCGATTAATCACATTGACCATATAATCAGCGAACACTGAAATTGACAGCGTTTAAATCGCTACTACCAACTATTATAACTGCGTTACCGATAAATAAACGCAATATGCGTTTCTACGCGATTTAGGAATATAGAATGATTTCCATAAAAATTAAACAGTATTTATTTTAAATACTGAATTTCATTTCACAAAATATGGATTGCTGGTATTGAAAACTTAATTCTATTTAAATGCCTGAATTACTTTTAAATAAGTTAAGATAATATTCAGGAGTATTTACATGAGTTAATGATATAACGTTCAGCTTTCCTTGCATTGCACATTTGAGTCGTCAATGGCAATTATTGTGTTTTCATATTTGTTCAGGGAAGTGAAAATCTGATTCAGACCACAGATTTTCTTTGTAATATATTCCGTATTGATAAGAAATTGTTTGAGAATTTATTTCCAGACATGTAATAAAGAACAAAACCTTTTATACAAGACGGATTTGATTTAGGGACTACGTATTTTAATCAGTTTGATTCTTGCCTTATTTAAATTAACCTGAATAATTTAGTAATTAATCAATTGAATAATTTAATTAATCCGTTTCCAACTTGCAGCAGATTTTTTTTATTCTGAAGCTTAAATTAAACAATAATGATTTTATTTAATTAATATTTGTTGAGGTCAAAATTAGCTTCTCAATTATTTGTAGTTTTTTTTACATTCATTTTAATTGATTTATATAATTGTTATTGGGAAAAAAGAAAATTTGCATTATAGGGTTAATGAGATTATTATTAAACGCAATAACGATTTCTATATTAGGGTTTTATAATTACGATTAATGCTCATTTTCAAAACATGAAGCTGCTAATACGTCAACGTGGCCTTTTAGGATATTTTATTTAACTTTGAAAAAGCAAAATGAAAACTTTTACGACTCTTTTGAAACCAACTATTAAATATAAGAATAAAGGATTCACATTTTAACAGATTACGCTTTTTATGAGTTGATAGGCCCTTTGCTGATTGGTTCTTTTAGTCGAAAAGGCTACCCGAAAAAAGGGAGGAAAATTTTTTACAATTACGTCATCTGACCGTTTTCTTCGTTTCCCTGATAACAATTTAAGTCCTGTATCGATTGAACACGTTTTTTTAACGTTAATGATAATTCCCTGTAGAATATAGTAATTTTTTCCCGAAAAACGAATATTCCATAGCTTTACGTTGATGTTATCGGCATATGTGTCTTTCTGTTTGTAACAATCAACTCATAACCTTTTATATTTATAGAAGGAAATTATGCACAAGTATTCATATTTTGGTATCTTCACTATCAAGGCAATGCAAAATCACCATAAAATAAGCTGTATTTAGGTGCTGAAGTTCCAAAAGTCATGGGATAAATCCTAATATCGTGTGGGATCTCTTTTTGCCCGGCGAAGTGTTACAACTCGATGTGGCTTTGACTCGACACGTCGTCAGAACTCACATTTTACAGTGAATATTCGGTTACAAAGACATTATTTAGAGGACAGACCAGAAACTGATGAAGAAGAAAATGATTTGGGCTCACTCATAGAAAGGTGATAATGATTTGCAACTTTCATCAATGCTTACCTGCAATTCGGTAAAAATAGCATGCATATTCGGGAAGATACAAAGCTTTTCTTAAAAAATCCAAACATTTTCAGCATGTTTTTTGCTTATAATATACAGAGTTTTCAACCAAATTATACGAAACTTTCAGAATACGTGACAATATGTTAGAGACGCATTTTATTAAAATTTGAAAGTAATACTTTGAATATTCGATAGAATATGAGTATTTGTTGTAAATAATTTTTACTGCGCATATGCGAGACATAATATAATTTTTCGTTCATAATTTAGAAGCCAGTACATAGGGCAGGTTATATGAAAATTCTAGTCGAACACCATGCAGATTTAGAAAGATATCGACACTACTTTAATTTAAACTTTTTTGAATTTCAATAATTTTTCAAATAATTTCATAGAATTTTATGAAGGTTGAATATATAGAATGCCAAACATGGTTATAAATAAAATATATAATTTAAATTGCAGTTCTACAATTACGTTTGTTGCACTTAACCGTTAAAAGGAGGTCCCGCACGATATGAGGAGGTCTCCCATGTCTTTTGGCACTTCAGTGTATAAAACACTTACGTTGTTTGAATAATTGCTTCATCTAATTTTGCTGCATAAAATCATAGGTATTTTTTATTGTTATTTATTATGTATGCAATGCTTGAGAATAAGCATAAATATTTTTGAAATGAAGCGAGTTGCTATTTATATGCAATGCAATAATAGCGTAATCCTCTGAATTTTAAGGATTAATTATGACTCGAATTCTACATGGCTTGAGGTAAGAGGGTTGTGTACCAGATACTTCGTAGTTAGAAAAATAAAAGTTATCAGTACTTATTTGGGATATTTTTCATTATACGGGAAAAATGGGTTCAACTATGAAATAATGAAAAAATATACAATCTATACATTCAAATTTCTGTAACCTAATCAAATCGGATTCAATTAACTGCAACATTCACAAAATATTGCATTTCGTGGCTTAATAAGCCACACTACATATATGAATTTTTTGAAATATCAAAAACGAAGAAAAAAACTTAATATTTCACAACCAATAACGAATATTTGTAAATTTTTTCACATCTGGCAGGAACAGCCGGTCTGATGTTCAAATCGGATTTTAAAAAAAATCAGAAAAATTCGTTATTGGTCGCGAAATTTTCAGATTTTTTGTCTTCCACTTTGAAATTTCAAAACACTCAGATATGTGGTTGTGCTTGTTAAGCGACGATTTCTAATTTTATTGTTTTATTTGAAAACTAGAAAATCACCGTCATGGTATGACGGGTGCAAATTGCCTCTTCATTCGAGAGATTTCCCGTCAAATTTGTCATGTTTAAATAGATATATATACCTCGCTAACCATCTTGCTTTCCTTTCCTTTGTCATCCGCCGTCTTTTTGCGATGGGTTCTTCGTCGGTATTCGTCGTCAAATATATAGTAAACTAATTCATGATTGTAAATTATTAAATTATAGTTAAAATATATACAAAAATATGTACATAATAATTCAATAACCATGATCATCTCAGCTTGTCAAACGTTGCCAAAAATATTATCAAATTATATCATCACGATTGCAATGAATAATCAGATGCATCGTGGCATCCCTACTATATCACGCGCACGAATACCACTGACGTGATTTACTACTTTCTATTGAAAAACGGAAATTAATTTGAAATATATGATTAATATAATTTAAAATTTCTCGGGAACTATTGATCATAGCGAGATAAATTTTATATCAATCCATAGCAAATTTTATGTCACTATTTTAAAGCTATTAAATTTGAAATTGGAACGACAATTACTTTTTTAAATTTAAAATGACTGAAATTAAGGTTCTCTGGCAATGAAATAATGCTGTTTAACGTCTCGCAGTGCTATGGCGCGAATTGTATTGTTGGTGACGTCAGAGCGTTACCGGATCAGTGAGAGACAGATCTTGGCTATTATATTAGTAATGTAAATGAGTGTTAGACATTTTAAATGAATTTTCAAGAGCCGAATTTTCTTTATGTTTACTCCTTTGAGGCCCGGCTCGTTTTCCTAGTTCTTATTTAGCCAATTCCTGTAAGTGCTTTAAGACCCGATCTATCAAGGAGTCTCTTCCACTCATTGCAAAATGAGAGTTTATAGGGTCTGGTGTCCATTTGCACGTGAATATTTGATGTTAAGTTCTCTTTCTTCCGGATCCTAATTAAATTTCGATCCGAAGACTCTGACAGTTAAAATTCGATTAAGACTTTTGTGTCTAAAATCGAACTCATGAAAAATTCATTTAAGAGAAGCGCAAGAGAGGCTGGTGCGTTAGTGGAGGCTCATTCGTTTTTAAAACGTAAATTTATAACTGGTTTCGAATGAAAAAGAGATCCACTGCATGAATTACTGTCAATTGTTTTAAAATGATGAGATTTTGGTGTCATTTGCTCTTATGTTTTTCTCCATCAAAAGAAGCTAATCCTTGTGAATAATAAAGTATCGGCGCCAGGTAAAATATTTGAAAAGGTGTTTGCATGTTCAGTTTTTAAAAATTTAACCCTTTAATGATTTGACAAACTGCTGCCCGAAAGCCATATGCGACTCTTTATATTGAATTCTTTATTTCTTCTTTCTCCATTTGTAAATTATAGCAAAAAATAATCCATGGCCGCCTTTTATATTTATAATCACACAAATGATCTACCAGATCTCTAGATGAATGAAAAACAACGAATATATATATATATATATATATATATATTCGGATTTTTGTATTTGATTCTTTTTAAATCTTCTTAAATGTATTTATTTTTTATTCAAGAATTCTTCCATTTTTATTTGTCTTGTGCTTTTAGAGGGGATGACGGCAATTTTTAACGGATTTCGTTTGTCGTTAGCAGAAAAAAGCACAAATTGATATCATGAGCGAGCTTCTCTCCCTGACGAGCGGCTCGCTATGATATTTTTCAATTTTATTTTGGTTTTTGTCTATTTTTGCCATTTTGTCTTGACTGTTTTTGAGTTTTTTGAGTTTTTGTCTTGACTGTTTTTGAGTTTTTGTCTTGACTGTTTTTGAGTTTTTTGAGTTTTTGTCTTGTGTATCTAAGTTTGTTTTGATATATATATATATATATATATATATATATATATTGTTTAAGTTAAAAAGCACTTTAAATTTCGCATTATAATTCTTCAACTGTCAAAACAAGGTCACAAACAGAATTCTAGGAGCATATTTTTTCAGTGGTTGCTATGTCTCATCCAGTTCCACACAGTAGATCGTTAAAGTAAAACTAAAATAAGTTGTAAATGATAGGTGGAACTGTTGTCAAGTTAGTATAACTATTATAATTAATAAAGAATTACAAATAATAAATTAAATAGGATTTAATATTTTACAAAATGAAACACTATTCTTTCTAGATTCTTTCCATGAGTGGTTTACTTAAGGCCATAGCACACGGACGAATTTACCGTCAGAAAGCACAAATTTTCGCTCTAAGGAACTGGTTTTCCACCGCCGAAAACCAATGGCGACTGGTCACTACTTTCAGTTCGAGGCGCAAAACTCGTAATCTATGGGCTTTAGTGATTTTAATTCTGTGGGAGTCGTTTATTGTTCAGTAAGCAGTTCAATTGTTGTAACAATTATTCATTTATGTTTAAGTTACACACAGACATGTTTATACATATAATTTTAAAATGAGATAAAACATGAAAGGGAGAATTGTTTGTTAGTGACGCATCTTGGTCGGTCGCATGGCCTCTACTGAATGTTCAAAACTCTAGAGGGCGCTACCCCTGCTAAGAGACACAATAATTTACAGTTAATGTAAGAAATGTTCAGCAGAAATGTTCATTTTGGAAACGGGAAGCAAAAAACAATCGTCAAGGTCGAAAACCTATGGAAAATAGCATAGCGACTCGGAAAATCTAGATTTCCAACCGAACCAAATTCCAGAACTTCTTGTGCCGATTCTGGTGGGACTCTGATGCGAGGGTAGCGGCACATCAAATGATTTGACTAGAATGGGACCCGGCAACGAGGCTACATAATCGGAAATCCGCTGATTGGGGAGGAAATAGGGGGAGCGAAGAGAGAACTTTGGAGCTGCAAATAAATGACGTGCCTGGTTTTTCGACTTGAATGGGTGAAAAAAAACCCGTTTTGGGAAAAATGGAATGGACTACAGATGAATTGCCGGCCTTAATGTAACAAGAGCGACAATAATTCCATTTTTTTACAGCTGACAATGTGCGTCTGTATCAGTAGGGAATCGGGGGCTGCTAAGGGGCTGCAGCACCCCCAGAGTTAAACCAGAGAATTCTTGATTTTATTTAAAATCACAACAACTGTTTGTTCTTAACTTCCTATTTAAAAAAAAATAATAGAAACGTGATTGCTTTCTGGCTTGATAGACTTGAAACTTTTTCTACTTTTGTAGTCATTCCACTTGTACATGTAGCGTTGACGCGGTCAAAGCATTTTTTGGCTAGTTATTTTGTTGTGTTTTTACTTTCTCGTATACGAAGAATAGAAAGAGAAAGTATTGCAATGGTCAAAAAATTCGAACTCGAGATTTTGACGAATCTCCACGTTTTAGACCTCCCTGAGTCCAAAAAACACAATTTTAGAATTATGTCTGTCTGTGAACACGATAACTCAAAAACTATTGGATGAAATTTGGTATGCGATCTTTACACATAATTTGCAGGCTTCTATCAAATTTTGGACAAAATCTGTCCACGGGAAGTCAGTCTGTCTGTATGTTCGTGCTCATGTGAACGCGAAATCTCACAAATAGCTAGGTGGATAAAATTTAGTTGACATTTAACTCATTCTAAATACCATAGGTTTCAAAATAATTCGGTCTTTAAGCGGTTAACCCTCTGACTGCATATCCCGCGATTTCCGCAAGCTAATGGGTTTACTTAGTACTTTTAAAATGTTGAATCATATTATACTGATAAAGACCTGTATGTAAATAACAATTCGCTTGATTCAATCGTATTTGAACATGGTTTAAAACTTTGCATATAAATAGTAGGTAATTCAAAAATATTATGCAGTCAAAGGGTTATTGTCCCAAATTCCTTTTGAATCGTCATACGCAAACCGTGAGCCAGCATTGTGGCGTGAAGATTGAATATGGAATATGTCTGGCTGAGAAATATAAACTTGTATATGCGTCATCAGATATTTAATCATTAATTGATAATAAATTGTTCAATATTACGATTTTAAACGAAGCAAAACGTTAATTGCCTTTTCTGAACGTGTTCTTGAAACATAGCTAAATGTTATCTCTGTTAGATGGTTACTATTTTCTGCTGATGTGTAGGACTTTTTTCAACTTAGTATAATGCAAAATTGTATCTCTGAAGAAGAAGACATAATCGATAACTTCTCTCTGTGTATCGATTAAGCTCTGCCTCTTCGATACAACGTTTTAAGACGGAGTTAAAAGTTACAAGGAGTCGCCCAAGGCTCTAATCAAATGAAGCGTTTTGCGCGGAGTTAGTTCTAAATTGATCTAGTCGGACTGATTTTGGTAGAAAATGTTCTCGAGGGAGAAAATTACTGAAAGTCTAAAGAGGAAAAGGAGGATAAAAATATTATTTTAAACGCTTTTCTTTCAGATATCGATGTTTCATAAAGTATTTAAATTACCGTAAGCTACCCGCTTCTAATAGCTCAGAAACTTTTATAAAGTCATACAAGTTTATAGCTGATTTTAAAGATTAATGATTTAATCAACAGTTTGAAGAAAGAATCAAGCACCAACAAATCGAAACGCATGCAACGCTGGGGTCGTAAAAATTTTATATCGTCCGTGTCGAATGTCAAACTTCATGGCTTATGTAAACCACGACACTCTAATTTTACAATCTTTACTCACCTGACGATAAGAATCATAAAGAACACTACAATACATTCGATAATTTAATAAACCAGCGGAAGTTGTCCCCCCTAAACTTTCTCGTGTACTCCTAACACATACAGAGAAAAAAATAAGCTAAAAGGCAGTAAAACGAAAAAAGAACCCTAAACGCAGTGGGGAAAAAATAAGCGAAACGTCATTCCACGATTTCCGAAGGTCGTCCAACGCGGAAGTGGAATTAGGCATGATTACGAATAGGGCTGGGTGTAAGATAAAGAAAACGAAATTTGCGATTTGAACGTCTTTTTTCAACCGATTGACACAAAAATTGGACTCAAATCTACCATTAAGGTAAGTAGGCCACATACCAAATTTCATTTATCAAAGCAATTTCTTGAAGAAGTTATTGCGTTCAAAAGTATGCGGTTATGCAGATAGACAGTCAACTCTTTGACGGATTTGGTCCAAAATTTGATACAAACCTACAATCCTGATGATAAAAATGTTAGCAGTTTTTAAATTTATTTACTAAAATGCCATATTAAATCAATTACGAATAAGGACTGGTCTTCCTCAATTGCTCATTCCGCAGGCATTTCGATGCTTTGCTAATCGAAGATGCAGTTTTTTCATTTGTCGCAAACATATTTTTATTGACGCTACTAATTATCTATCCAAAATAACATCAAGCTGTCATCAGAATTTTTTTTAAAAAAACCCTCTTTTCTTAATGACGAAATACATTTTTCAGTTTAGGGTAAAAACTTTGCAAGGATGTCTTCCAGTGTTTTAATTTAAACTCTAACATACTTTTGAAAGGGTAATGAAATTTCTTTGAAATATTTCTACAGCTAGTAAAGTATTTAAGCAAATTTTCAATCTTTCAATCAGTAAATGAAACGAGAATAATCCGCATAGAATTTAGGTAATTTGACGCTTAACCTCAGATGCGTTTAGAAAATTACTTCAGCCATATAGAACAACTAATAAGAAATTCCCAAATATTTCCAATTACACACACATTTATTAAGGATTTCTTGGAACATTGCAGAAAATACCTCAACGGATTAATTTTCTCTCAATATGTTTTACTCATCATTCTCATTCCATATTCCAAATTTCATTACTCGAGAGCCTTTTCCCATGATTCCATTCGGTAATTACGTCGGATATTTTAATAAAACCTTCTTCGATGGTAATGGCGCGTAAGTAGCTATCAGAGAAAGGGATGCAAATTATACCTAATAAACGAGGCCTGAGCAGCCTTGGTACACTCTTCGTTAGGTACAGAACCTTCGCGTTTCGGCACCGAAAAATTTCATTAATTATGAATGTAGAGCGTTTTTTCTACCATAATCTGGCTCATCAATTAATCGATATTATGCTAAACACGAGCTCCATATTAAAATTGGATAATCTAGGAACTTTTATTTGATTTGATTTAATTTTTGATGCATTACCTTGCCTAAAGGAGTAATAATTTGTAACCGTTAGACAACAAGAATAACTTAAGTGTGTTGCATCGTGGGCGGGGATCATGAATTATTTAGAAAAGTATAATGGTATGCTAACGTATTAAATACTCTAACAATCGCTCGGGAATTGAGAGTCAAACCGGGATCATTCATTATCAAAACATAACTTTTGTGACAGGCAACTAACATTATTAAAATAATGCTTATTAGCAGTAATAAAAATTTAATGATCAGTTTGCTACAACGTATCTAAACTCAAAATTCGTAGCCATTGATTTTCTAAGCATTTTTGAATTCAAATAACAGATATTGAGTCTCAAAATTTATCAAAAAATATATTAATTTAGATATTTTAAAGAATTACAATTTAGGGCTGTATATAAATAAATAGAATATTCAGAAACGTTGTGGTCTAGACCGATGAACTTTGGCGCTTTGTCCATACGCCAAAATTACAGCTTCTTGATAGATTTTGGATCAAATCGCCCACTGGCAGAGTTTCGTAACCTAAACACACGTTGGTTTTTTTCTTTACTGTACTATGAAACTACATGAAAAAAAATATTTAAGATGTCGTTTTATAAATAAGCGCGTTGCCCTTTCGTCAAACGAAAATATTGAAAACAATTATTTGTGTCCTAGTTATCATGGCAATAGTTAAAAATAAATATTGAAAACATTGCGGACATCGAAGAAAATAGCACCGGAATCATAATTACATCAGTAAATATATAAGTTTTTGAATTTTAAGAGCTTAAAAACCTATTTTCTTTTTTCTGTGGCTGTTCCACTAGCGGATGATACGAGAAAAAATTATTCACTAAAATAAAATAATATCGTTCGCTGATGATTGAAAATACTGCATGCATTAATCCTATCATTGCTATATATTTGATATACAATCTTCTGTAAAAATTGAAAATTAGCTTCTTTTTATCCTCGGAAACAAAAAAAAAAATCATAACCGAGAAGTAACGGAAGAAACAAAAGGTTGTATTAAATGACACAATGACGACAATAATTTTGACTTAAACATTTATAAATTGATGCTTTATAATGATAGTTTTTTGCATCTATTTTAGAATGACATTAATTCTAAAGTCCACATTTTAAAATAGTTGTTAAAAATGGCTATATTCTTTTTTTAAGTGAATAGTTTTCAAAAGGAAGTTAATTATTCATTGCTGGAAGACAGTAATATCATCGATCGGTGTGAAATTATAAAATCTCCGCTGTCTCCACAAATGCGAATTTGACCCGACTTACTAATTTTAAAGTTCTGTTTTTTTCTTATCATATATAGGATGCAATATCAAATAAGCCAATTTAATAATGGCTGCTGAGGTACTAATTTATGCATATGAAGCGGAATATAAAATACAAGTGAAAGCACTTGTAATTGTGTGATTCATGCGAATGATTTTATGTTAAGTGGATGCTTGTATATGCATGTAACAGTTGTAAAATATTCTGTTCTTTCAAATGAAACTTTTCACAAAAGTTTGATAAATCTCATAATTTTAATAAAAAACAGTTTCGAAGTTAAAGCGCATTTTTCACTAATCTACGACTCCATCAATGTCTCTATAAATTAAACTAAATTAAACCAATTCCATTATCTTTTCCCCAACAATTAACACTTAATGCAAAATTCGGTCAATACAGTTGTAAAATCGTCTATTCGATATCGCATTTAATATTTTTTTTGAGATATTGCTATTTCTTTTTACTCTACTTCATGAAATATTAAATTATCTTTTAAAAGTAAAACACGCTAGTGTCAAGAAACATACAATGGAGCTTCAATCAACGTTAAAACCCTCAATGTATTGATAAAATATTGACTATTTAATTATTCTATAGAAGGCGAAAATAAAAAGAACTGCCGATTTGATGAAAAAAGAAAACTAAATTCACTTTCATTCAAACAGAAAACGATAGAAAACTGAAAATAAAAAGAGAAAAAAAAAATAACTCACTCCAATAACAAAACGGATTCTATAATTCAATATAAGGGACTGCCTGCTTAGAATTATTTTTGAAAGAATTCCGAAGAAGGAAAAAAAATCTCTTCGAAAGAGTTTTTGATGAATTAATTAACTCATCAATTAGGAGTTACTTTCAGAAGGTTATTATTGAAAAAAGTAGAATGA
>BGPR01000043.1:379643-391449 GCA_013235015.1 Araneus ventricosus | reverse complement strand
GAAAGCACTTGTAATTGTGTGATTCATGCGAATGATTTTATGTTAAGTGGATGCTTGTATATGCATGTAACAGTTGTAAAATATTCTGTTCTTTCAAATGAAACTTTTCACAAAAGTTTGATAAATCTCATAATTTTAATAAAAAACAGTTTCGAAGTTAAAGCGCATTTTTCACTAATCTACGACTCCATCAATGTCTCTATAAATTAAACTAAATTAAACCAATTCCATTATCTTTTCCCCAACAATTAACACTTAATGCAAAATTCGGTCAATACAGTTGTAAAATCGTCTATTCGATATCGCATTTAATATTTTTTTTGAGATATTGCTATTTCTTTTTACTCTACTTCATGAAATATTAAATTATCTTTTAAAAGTAAAACACGCTAGTGTCAAGAAACATACAATGGAGCTTCAATCAACGTTAAAACCCTCAATGTATTGATAAAATATTGACTATTTAATTATTCTATAGAAGGCGAAAATAAAAAGAACTGCCGATTTGATGAAAAAAGAAAACTAAATTCACTTTCATTCAAACAGAAAACGATAGAAAACTGAAAATAAAAAGAGAAAAAAAAAATAACTCACTCCAATAACAAAACGGATTCTATAATTCAATATAAGGGACTGCCTGCTTAGAATTATTTTTGAAAGAATTCCGAAGAAGGAAAAAAAATCTCTTCGAAAGAGTTTTTGATGAATTAATTAACTCATCAATTAGGAGTTACTTTCAGAAGGTTATTATTGAAAAAAGTAGAATGAAATTGAAATGAAGAGGGAAAAAACGAACGATAAAAAAAAGGATTTCTTAAATTCTAGAGGGCATCGATCACGGAAGATTTAAAAATGATTCATTTTGTCTCATTAATTCAAGTTTAGAAAATCTTTTTACAACTAACAATGGAACAAATACTTGAAGAGGAAAAATTGATATTCACGTTAGCGTTCAATTCTTGCATTTTTTTAGATTAACTTTTGTTGAAGCTGTTTATATAAGACTAAAATTTTATGTAAAATTATTTTAATATTTAGTGCGTTCTTGAGAAAAATAAGTCCTATAAAATTCTTAAAATTACTTCACTCACAGTCTCTTTTAAGAATTGAAAGAAACATTCGCGACTTCGAAAAATTTCGGCGGGACTCGAAAACAGGAAAACACAAAAAAATGTGACATTAACCAATATTAAATAAAAAGAATTCTATTAAATGTAGTTACAAAACACATTTACAACTAAATTTTGATGTCTGCATTGTTAAATGTTTTTTTAACTATTTTTTACTAACACTGATGAACCGGATTGAGGAAGGCACTGGAAAAATTCTGCAAGCACAATATTTTTTCACATAAAACGCAATAGTTTTGCTGCTCTTTAAGAATACCTGATTAAACAATTTTCCGTACGCAAGCACGTGAACGGAAGGAAAACTAAATTAAAACAGAACAGTATTGCGTATAAAAGTCTTTATGCAACAATATGCTGCATAAAGGGTTTCTGCAATATTGAAATGTATGGTCATATAAATATGCATTTATTTTAAAAGTAGTCGAGTTCTGTGTATTTACCAGCGCTGATCTCCCTTAAACTTTCTCGTATACTTTCTAACAAAGTTGTCCTACCCGAAGCTGTCCGTCTAAAAATTGAGGAGTCCACGAGTGTTATTGATATTGTTGCAAAAATGTAATTTCGCTTTCCTGCTCACTAGTCTTATGTTCGGGAAGAGAGTTTTACAGGAGTAAGTATGAGATGGCCGGGCTTGGAACCTTACCTTGGCGATGTGCTTGACGATATATTTGGCGACCTTGGCGACAAATAGATGATTCCAGAAAATGCCACCCTTTTCTCGATATCTCTATTAGGAACGAAAATACGCTTGAATATACCAGAAAACTCCATGTGACGTCACGGCCTGTCGGGGAGAGTATATAAGAGTCGAGTTTGGATCAGAAAGTGGAGTGTTGATCCATTGGAACAACTTTGGAGTTTCGTCTACAGTACGAGCTAGGAAGCCGGTGAGCTGAGCGCTATTGAAAGTGCTGTTATTGTCGTTATTAGTGATTTGCTGTCTCTTTGTGTTGCTAAATCTTAAAGTTCTGAAATGTTAATACCTGTGAATTGTTTTCTGTTTACGTTGCTAATATGTGCAAGATCTATTGTTTCCTGTTACCTGTGCTACGTGCTTTCCTGCATGTTTGTGAATAGTCCTTCATTCTCCATTATCCTGCGTGTTGGACTGTTTACACCATATACCCACAGAAAGAATTTTGCAACAATATTGTCTTCGTAGAACGCTACTATACGAAAGGGTTAAGAATGCAAAGGGAGATAAAATTCGCCAAGTTTACGAAGGTTATGCACCGTAAAATGCGTCTTAAAACTTTAACTGTTTTAAATAATAGGATCACCGATTATTTTTATTCATTGTTTCTTAACAATAATAAAACTGTGCATCAAATTTTATTTCTCTAGCTATTTGAGTTTTTGAGTTATGATGTTCACATGAACACGGAAAGGCGCATAGAACTACTTCCCGTGGACGGAATTTGTCTAAAATTTGATAGAAACCTATAAATTGTGTCTAAAGATCACATACCAAGTTTCATCCTTCTAGCTTTAATAGTTTTTGAGTTATTGTGTTCCCAGACACACAGACATAATTCCAAAATTGTACTTTTCGGACTCCGGGAGGTCTAAAACGTGGAGATTCGTCAAAATCTCGATTTCAATTTTTTTGACGATTACAATACTTTCTCTTTGTGAACTTTGTATACGAGAAAGGAAAAAGGGAGTAACGTGCCGCATTTTTCTTTTCCTCCTGCTTTAATACTTTTTCTGTGGGAAAATATCAACCAGATTTGATTTTTTATCTTATTAATGGAGTTCATAAGATACTGCTCGCGCATAGATTTTGCATTTAAGAAGAATTTTAAAAGAAATGGCACAAAGAATGCATTCATTTTCTGCTTTTTAGCCATGATCACAAAACAGTTAAACACCGAGGAACTGGATTTAAAAAAAAGGCTTCCTTATTTACTCGTTCTGTACGAAACAGTAACTAACTAGCCACTAGAAACAATAAGACTCAATGCATTCACTTAGTTTCTTAACACATTTATCTCTACGGACGAGATATCTCGTCCTTCAGGTATCTTAACTGCGCACTAGAATTTGACTTCCATAACAAATGTATTAAGTTAATTATATTGTTACAAACATGGAAAGTCGCTTCCCAGCAATGTGAGTCTTATGGTTGGGAAGAGAGTTTTACAGGGGTAAGTTTGAGATGACAGACAGCAGCCACGTCTGGACTATTGGCCTTGGCGACAAACTTGGCGACCATCTTGGCGACTCTGGCGACGAAATATGGGATCTCAAAGGTGCTGGAATCTTCTCGATATCTCTATTAGCAGAGGAGATACGCTTGAATGTACTAGAAGATTCCATGTGACGTCACGGCCTGCCACGGGAGACTATATAAGGAGAGCGCTTGGATGACGGGCGGAATGTTGATCGGCTGGGATCGCCTTGGAGCGCGAACGTCTTTGGAGTTCTATCCGTTGTGGGAGCTAGTAAGCTGTTAGACGCCGAGCGGTAGTAGAGTTGATCCATTGGGAACGACTTTAGAGTTTCGTCCGCAGTGCGGACTAGGAAGCCGGTGAGCTGAGCGCTATTGAAAGTGCAGTTATTGTCGCTACTAGTTATTTTCTGACTGTTTGTGTTGTTAGATAACAAAGTGCTGAACTGTTATTACCTGTGAATTGTTGTCTGTTTACAATGGTAATCTGTGCAAGAACTATTGTTTCCTGTTCCTGTGCTACGTGTTTTCCTGCATATTTGTAAATAAACCTTTTTTCTCCATTATCCTGCGCGTTGGACTGTTCACACCATACAGCCACAGAAATACTTTTGTAACAATATTAATGGATGTCCGCAGAATAATTTCAAATCTTTCAATTTGTTTCATAAATTTTCTAGAGAGAGCACGGTTACTTTATGTCTTTCTTGGCTTGCATCTAATTCGTCTACAGACATGAATGTGCTAAATTATTGTTTCGACACCACTACTAAATATTTATTTGGGGCATAAAGTTTGGAAAAGACCAACTTCACTAAGAAATGGCAGAAATATATTTTAGGTGTAACTATGTTTCAAAAACATTATATTGGGTATATTCTAAAAATTAGGTATATTATAAGTAAACGCAGTAAGTTTATTAGAAATATGAAACAAAACTTTTATTTATTTTTTTAATATAAATTTTGCCTAAATTACATTTTACTAATATTAATTTTATTGTCTGTCATTTCCCAGTGACTGGAGAGATAATTTGTGTCTGTATTTCCTAATAAATTAATATATTAACTTTAATACTACCATACGAAACAATCTTTAAAAATTTTTTGTCCATACATTAAACCTCACTGGATTATTTAATTTAAAATCATGCTGATTAAAACTATTTCCTCATAAGTGTGAAATTTGCTTTGAAAAACCATCAAAGCACGAAACTTTGGAATTTCCAACTGTTAATTTTATGTTTATAACGCCAAATTTTTTCTTCCATGTTATTATAAACTAATGAAGAAAATCTTTATAAACAAAACCTGATTTCTACTTTAGATTTTTATATATAGATAAAAACAAATTTCAATTAATTTTTTGAAATTTCGCTGAAATAATTTAGACACACTTAATAACATGCATAGCATTTTCAGATTGCAGTTTTAAAAGATTTACATTTAATTTGCGAATAAAATACTTCATATTCAATTCTGTGAAATTAGAATTTAAAAATCTCGGCAAACGAATTACTTTAACTTAACGAATCATTAACTTATTATTTTTCTTATTTATTATTCAATTCTTTAACCTTAAATATTGTTTGGCTTTTAATGCGTGGTAATCAAGTTATAGTATAATTATAGTTATTTTATATTTATAATACATTATTATTTTATATATATAATTATAGTTACTTTAACATTGGCAAAAGCACGCCAGTAACAGATTTCTTAAAACAATAATTGAATTTCATTGTTTCATAATAACGATTTTTATTAAAACAATAAAAAGTAATTTTACAATTATGCTTAAAATTAAAAAATATTGAAAAATGTATAAAAATTAAAGAGAATATTACATGGAAACAAAATTGGTATCTCGGAGAATATGATTTTTTGAATTTTAAATTGACGCAAAAATGATTTTGTGCGATAATATGTTCCGAAGTTATTGAGGGAAAACGCCAAATTTTCGATTAATTTTTAATTAATAAAAAATCTAATTAAAATTTTGAAAACCCTTTCTTAGTGGGTACCTACTAACGTAGAAGCAATGACGCACCAAATTTAGTAGCTCTAGATATATCGGTTTTCTCTGTAGAGCGTTTCGTTCTGTGTGTTCCGCATCACATTGGAATTTATTTGTAACATATTTGCATCACACAATTTACAGAAAGAATGCAAGCAAAAAAAATTATCATATAAAACTATGAACTTTACTTGCACTAGTTATTGGCACAGACCGATCGCAAAATGCTATTAAATGTTGATACAAACTTACTGCTCTGCATATTTAATTTATGTACTTGCACTTGTGCAGAGCTTTCCTTCCCGTTTTAGAAATACTTGAAAAATAAATTACTTGTTCAGCCTTTAAGAAGTACATAATGGCTCCAACAAAACGAGACCCGCTGGTGTGGTGCGGAAGTTTGGAGAGAGGGGTGCCAGCTCAGGTGTCTCATCGTCATCTGACTGCGGCTCAAAATTACGTGGTTCATCCCGAAATAGTCCTCGGGTTGCTGCAAAACGGGAAGTGATTGTAATTAAACTAAACTCTACAAAACAATGTTTACCCTATTAGCACAATATATTTTACAATATCCTCAGAATGTTGCAACGATATTCTGAATGCCGCACAGCAGCGTAAAGATATCATATGAATATTGTAGAGCATCTTGTGCTTATAGGGTTATTTAATGTTAAGCTATGACAACATTTCAAAAGATGTCTACACAATTTCAGTATTTATAAATGCTCACATATTTATATTAATGTAGAACATATCTTGAAAGAATTAAGTGAATGTTATAAATGGAATCTTCTGTAAATACTTGCTTTCTCCTTTCTGAATGGGAAGTACGCATTAACGATGAACGAGTCTTCAATGAAGCGTTAAGAAAATACAATTAAACGAATATTACTGCTGTGATTAAATACTCCTCGTTAAAATATTCCACGCAAATATTAGTTTAACCATTATTTACTAAGCAAATGTGTACTTCAGCTACTGAATGGCACTTTTAATGGGTTATTAACTTTAAATTAATCTGATTGATTATGAAGTAGCAGTGAAAAACAGAGCGGGAAAAGTGTTTACATGAATCTTTTAATTTATTGTGTGTATACACGATGTCCGAGAATGATCTTTATTATTCTCAAAAAAAGTGCCATTCAGTAGCGGGAAAAGTGTTTACATGAATCTTTTGATTTATTGTGTGTATACACTGCGTCCTAGAATGATCTTCATTATTCTCAAAATTAATAACTAAAATACGAAACGGTGAAATGTAATGCAGTTTGCAACAAAAAAATATAGAAATCTAACAGTTTTTTTCTAGTATCAATATTCTGAGATATATAGGGCTAATTACTTGGGAGCTGTGATAAGAAACGAAAATGGCGACCGTTCAAGAGAAAACGCAGCGTGTATACTTTACACTACGACACCCCCCTGATTCCAGAGATAAAAATCTCCGGTTTGCATTTGGATGGGTGCGCGTATAAACTTTATTAAACAAAAAAAAAGATTACAGACAATGTTTAAACATGAACGAAATACATGTGAGAACTATAAAAGCAATGAAATATGAACTATTTACAGGTGAAAAAAACTCTTGAAGCAGAAACAATTTTAAGACATGGCCCAAAAGTTTACTGCTTTTAATAACTGGTAGGAGGACTTATTAAGGTCCTTCGTATTGAACCTCTAGATCAAAGGTTCCCAACCCTTTTTCCCTGCAGTACCACTTGATTTGTCCTTTTGTTTTCGCGTATGTCATACAACTTTCTCCAACCATGTGTTAATACAAACAAGTTTTTTCAACAATAATTTTAAGGGCGTATTTAAGTTGAAGAGTCAAATGACGCGAATTAATAAGCTTAATTTATAAGTCTAAGCTAGAAAATAAAATAAAAAGCATACAACAGTGGCGCCCAGTGAAGCTACAGCTTTTGAGAAGACATTGAAGTCCATGCATAACCGGGGTTGGTGAAGACAATATATCAGTTATTCGCCAGGTTTCCTTTATCTTTTCTCATTTTGCGAATAGGCTTTAGAATTGCACAACTTTTACTTTTCACACGACTTTGGGGTAACAAAATTCTGTAACTTTTCTAATCCCTTATGTTTTCTTGTGCCCTCCATTACCGATTTAGATTTCGCGTACCCCAACTGGTCCTTCACGTACCCCCAGGGGTACGCGTACCACAGGTTGGGAACCTCTACTCTAGAAGATCGGGGTCCATCAGTCTGAGGTCTTGGTGCAGGAGAAAATCTGGGTTGGAGGCGGATGAACCGGTTGAGTCCGGTTGCTGTTTGATAAGTTATCATCATCAGTGAAGAAAGATATCAGTTTAGCTATTTTTATTCTTGGTAGTTTATTTAAAAGTAGTTTTTCCTCCAAAGTTGAGTATTATCTGCACTTGTTTGGAAACAAAATCACCGAAAATAGAGGGAAGAAGGTTTCACCGGTTGTACCATAGAAGTCCACAAAGTGTGTTTCTAGTTTATGCCCGGATGTAGGAGTTTAAAGACACAGGAAATGTTTAAAAACACTTTGCGGGAAATCGAATACAGACTGGAAATTCTTCGGGTTACTAGAGGAACTCAGTTATAGTTACACAGAATACACTGTAAAAAAGGTATATTTCTTTATTCTTTAATCGTAAACTGCATTTCATTTCACATTTTCGTATTAATGTTTGGAATAATAAAGATCTTTCTCGGACACGATGTATTGTGTTTTTCTAAGTTAAACCTGAATTTAATATTCTATCTTCAAACTATTATATAATTTTTGAAATGAAATCTAATAAATATTGTTTACCACTTTAAATGAAATCCTCTATCCAATTTCTCTTATAATTTCACATGAGAATGTCGCTTATAATGTGTGTCCAAAATAATTTTGTCAGTGAGAGAGATTTCACTCTGATATGCTGAAAACTATTTGTAACTTTAACTCTAACTTAACAAAAAGCTTCCTTGTGTTTTCTTAGATTTTATGCTTTTTTATATAAGAAACTGTAAAATAAACAAAAACAAAATTAACTATTTTTATTTTTTATACAAAATATTTGAAAGATCTTATCAAAAATGCCCCAAAGTCTACCAGGAATGTATTCTGGGTGTTACTCTGTACTGTTTACGAATTATTTTCCTTGAATAACACGTTAAATATAAATCACACACCTTTCCTATAAGATCACCTATCTACTCTGCTTTCCTAAAAGTCTCATGAATTTTGCCAAAAATTGTCCTTTTATTAAATGTAATTTTAAAAATATTGAAATTTTTATTCACGTTCATATGACATATTGAAAATCATTGTAATTTCCTCTCCATGAAAATGGAAAGTTTTCTACAGATATGTCCTTTAAAATTAGCTGTTTCCGATTTATGAAAGTTTTATAAATATGGTCAAAACTATTTTAACATTTTTTTTATGAATGATACTGTTTTGGATAGATGATCAGTGGCGTCAAGGAAATTGCACGGGCAACGGATAAAGAATTGTAACGTCTTCGAATTAGTGGCGTTTAGGTGGATTGGGAGAAAGTAGGGACATGGGGAGGGACTATTTGGGAGAAAGTAGGGACATCGGGAGGGACTATTTGGGAGAAAGTAGCAGCATGCCTTTGCTTACAGGTTGATTGATTTATCATTTTAATGTACAGTATAACAAAAAATGTAGTTATAGTAAGAGCTACTGAGTTAGTAGAAAATAGTGTAGCAGAAAAGAAACTTTGGGTAGTTTCCCTTTACCAAATGTGTTCAGTTACTTTCGAGTAGGGGAAAGTGGGGTAAAACCGGGCGACCTAAAACTCGAGGACCTATTGGAGCTAAACTATTCGACCAAGAGCTTGTCAAATTTTACTATAATATTCATTGTTTATCGGAATACAATATATCTATCAAGAAAAGTCATAGTTTCACTACTTTTTTTACGAAGGATGTTTTCATAAAAAAAGTCATACCACCCGGTTTTACCCAACTAGTAGGTTAAAACCAGGTACACATATTAACTTTATGGGAAATTAGGGAAACTTGATTTGCAGTGGAAAAGTAGCTGACATTTTTATTTTAAATGTCAATTTAAGAATACTAATTACAAAATTCACATGTAAAGCAGTTGTCTTCTTCGTCCGCGCCACTGCAGCTTTCGTGGTCCCAGCTAAGACAGTTTCTACATTGGATTCACCCTTTCCATTTATTTAAATGAGAAAATACATTATTTAAATGTAAACACTCAACGTCTGATGTGTTTTTATCGTCTTCATCGGAGGAATCATCAATACTGACTGTCTCAGTCTTACTCCGCTTGGAGTATCCGGTTTTACCCCAAGTACAGAGGTTATAAAAACCAAAATAGAACTTTGCAAATATAGAACTAAATCCTTATTGTTTTATAGGGTATAAATTCTTAGTAAACCTATATTAAGCTGTAATAAATATAGTTTTTTATAACTGTAATGATTATTAAATAAGGATAGTTTAAAATCAAACGAACATTAGAGAGTTGACGTCTCACAACAAATAAACTTTCACAGACGCAGTGAATTTAATAGTTACAACACGCCACTATGACTGTTCCTTTTTCTTGATTAGTCGAGTGTAATTCAGTATCTGTCCTATAGAAGGGATAACTACTTGTAATAGCGCCAGAATCAAGGGTACCCTGTTTTATCCCACTCGCTCATATATTTCTAAAATAGGTAGTACGGAATTGGGGAAAAAGGCTGTTTTCGTTACTTCTAGAATGGTGATAATCTGATCTGAGTCCGATTTCAGTCGATTGTCATCATCCATCGGGGATGCCAATCAATGTCGGATACTTAACATTATCTGATGGATATGTATGTATAGTAATCCACTTCGTACATAAATCAAGTACCTACAAAAATTCATATCTGTGCTTGCTGCCTTCATATTCAAGTCTTCTAATTTGATTTCTGATAATTCTGGAAATTCTTTAATTTACTTCTTTTGACTGTGTAATTCAGAATAATTATATAATTCACTTCTTTTGAATATAGTATTCTGAATAATTCATTGATGTATTTCTTTTGATTATTTAATTCTGAATAATTCAATGATTCGTTTCTTTTGATTATTTAATTCTGAATAATTATTTAATTCCCATCTTTTGCTTATTTAATTCTGAATAATTCTTTAATTCACTTCTTTTGATTATTTGATTCTGAATAATTCTTTAATTCACTTCTTTTGATTATTTGATTCTGAATAATTCTTTAATTCATTTCTTTTGATTATTTAATTCTGAATAGTTCTTTAATTCATTTTTTGATTATTTAATGCATTTATGAAATTCACTGAATTTTACATAGTTATTATAAAGTATGTTATAATTTTCCATAGAGTCATTTGATGATTCTCGGAGAAAGGAAAAGCCGAGAACGAATCGGGGTTTCATGCTCCTTTTTCTTAAAACCTCATCACGTTTACATAATATTGTTTCTTAAAAACAAGTCACGCAATTTCTGAAATTATTTGCATTACGCTTACGACAATAACACGCTACAATACGATAGACAATACCAAACAAAACACAATACAACTCAGTATACAGACAAGGCACAAAAGACCACAAAACAAATTGTACAAAATAATACATACGTCAAACCTAGACAATACATAGACACATAAGAAAAAAAAAAGGAATACCGCAAATACAGTAGGGTAAAAGCAGCTAGATTTAAATAATATTAATTATGATTTTTAATTATTATTCGTATTTAATCTTTTTTTATCATTTAAAATGCGTGAAGAATATTTTATTATTCTTTGGCAAACATTTTTCAATGAAGTTTCTGTGATGTTTCTTTTTCCTATTAGAAATATTTGATCCAAAATGTATGTCTGCTGCACCGAACAAACTGACTCAGTTCATTCTTTGTTATTTATTCTCCTTTGTTTTAAGCTGAATTTGTTTTTTAATGAGCTTAAAATTTATTTTATTTTGTCAACATATTAGGAAAAAGAAACTTGCCTTAAATGTAAAACATTTTCTAAAATGACAATTTTTCGACCTTTTGTAACATTAGGCCTTTGACAATCATTTTGACGAAATGTCCGGTATACCGGATATAACATAAAATTTTTTCACTTACATGAATGAAATTTTATTTATAGGGTACCCTTTATTGTAGTACACAGCGCACCAAATCAAAAAAATTCACTTACATATTTCGAAATTCAGATTGAGGATGTTAATCCAGTAATGCATAGCGTCACTTATTAGGGACACTTCTAAAAATGTATCACAAACTCGCATAAATCATTTTTTGAACATATATTTTACAAAAAAGTCTTTCTAAGTATTCGTTTCTTTTATATTCAGTCTTTGGCAACATTTATTAAACTTTCGGTTGATAATGTAGCTTTTTTATTTTCAAGTCAGACTCGAAAAGTAGTTTTTTACAATGTAAAGAAGAAAAGGGTAATTTTGTTCAAGTTTATATCAAATAATTTACCTGCATTTAAGAAATATATCAGTAAA
>BGPR01000043.1:358346-379633 GCA_013235015.1 Araneus ventricosus | reverse complement strand
TGTAAAGAAGAAAAGGGTAATTTTGTTCAAGTTTATATCAAATAATTTACCTGCATTTAAGAAATATATCAGTAAAGACAATTGTAAGAACATGGATTTCACATAAAATTCCCTAATAGGGATGTTTGGTTTAGTAGGGCAATAAAACATAAATTTTTCCGGCAGGATTTTTTTTTTGTAATTTTTCAGTTAATATCACGAAATGTGGTATTAGTACAGAAAATGTTATTGAAAAATTGCGACTTGGGCATTAGTGTGTTAAATTGCTTTTCTTTCTCAGAAGTACTTGTGGAAAAAAGAGTTATTTTAAGTTAAAATATTGTCAACGTGAAACATTTCCAGAAGCCCATGTTTGGCAAGTGTTTCATAAGGGCCTTGAGGGTTTGGAGCTTTTCATAAATGTTATTTTTTGTTCGCCTCGTTTTTTATCAGAGAATCTAAGATCTACCTGCCTCACTCTGGCTTCCCGTTTCTTGGAATGCCGCCAAACATCATTTAATTGATTGTGCAGTAAAGAGTTCTAATTTTGTAGGACTAAGTATTCTATGAAGCTCTTCTGGAAAGTTTTAAACATATTTGTCGATTAGAATTATTGTAAGACACTGACAAGTTATCATTAGATATACTACCGCGGTAGTAAATGCAATCTGACTGAAACCTTTCTGAATACTTCAATAAACTACCAAATATAATGAAAAGTGGAAAAAGTCAAAAAATGAACAAGGTCGAAATATATAAAAAGGAAAAAATAACTCGGCAGATGGACTTTTACAAGGTGTCCCCCACCTGCGGGGATTCTAGCATAATATCACAGGAATTCTTTTCTGTAATGGATTCCGACAAATGTAAAAAAATTAATAAAAATTTCTAGAACCCACGTAACCCCGAAGAATTCTAAAGTGAAAGAGAAGAAAAATTATCCAAATATTCAATTTATTTGTCGTTATTGCCAAAAAACAGAAGAAAGAAAAAGACAAAAAACTTACTTTCTGAGTAGTATAATTGAGTAAAACATTTTTGTTAAAAAACATGAGTATTCTCTCCCTATTTTTCCGTTTATTTCGGCATAAAGGCTTTTCTTATATAACACCACTCTCATAAACCAGTGCCTGTAACCATTGTGGCTACTGAATGGTTGAATGGGTATGAAAACGTCACCTTTATTAAAGATCGCAAAAAAGAAGAAAATTACAGATCGACTAGTTAAAGTGCCGAGGATACACAGAGGAAAATAATACATTTCATTTAGAATAAAAATAAGCAAACAGACACTGTAAACACAGAAGTACATGAAACTCTACTCTGAACGGTATTTACACTGAAAAAAGAGCTATAAATTTTAAAAAAGGATATAAATGATAATTTTAAAAATAAAGGAAAGAAGTAAGAAGGAAAGGCGTTTCTTATAAGGTGTGATCAAAAGTTATATAGCTGATGCTTTTCAATCAGATGTTCTCGAATGTTGTCATTAAAATTCATCTAAAAAAATCTTAAGTGAACTTTCCTGCTGATGATTCATCACTGCTGTTTTCTGCCGATAATTCTGAACTTATTGTTCAAAGGAAACAAATTTTTCATCATCATAAACTCAAAAAAAATTATCTATTCATAGAAATACCAGTTTGATTGCTGTGTTGCTTTTTCAGATAGCTCTATCTACTGAAAAACTTATTTTCATTTATTCATGATAACTTACGAACGAATAAATGTATTTAATGTTCTCACTGCCTGGAGTTGCAACGAGCACGTAAATAAACGAGATAGCTGAAAATAAAAATTTTATTTTCCTTGAATGGAATGGAAATACCCAGATAAATTAAAATTAATAGTCAAAAATATATGTAATATTTCTATTCAACACAAAATTCATCGTTCATGTTGAAAAACAGATATATATATATAATCTAAATCCAAATAAAACCAGTATACAAACATACAGAAATAAACAAGAATTAAATCCTATATCAAATAGTCATTATTTGAACTATACATAACTTTTAAATAAAATCTAATAAATTGAAATTACTAATGATACCATAAACAAAATCAAGTTTAAACATTATATGTCAACAAGTGAAAGAACACTGTTGTTATTAAAAATAATGAAATAGGCAATCCAGGTAAATGGAGTTTTCAACAATTAAAATAGCAGCTTGGCTGTGGACAAGCTTTAGCCAGGTTAAATTAATTAAATTAATTTTAATTTTCTTGTACAAATATATATATATATATATATATATATATATATATATATATATATATACATACAGTCGACGCTCATTATAACGACCCTTTGCGTCCCACAGCAAAAGGTCTTTACAACGAATAGTCTCTATAGTGGATATAATTAAAAAAATGTACACATGCACGCTCAGCAGTTCCATAAATATATGCGATTTTTAAAGAGATTCCAACTAAATACTCAAATTATTATTTACCATTAGTATCAAAAATAAAATTTTATCAATTGAAAATATATTTCTAAAACAGATTTTAAAATAGAAAATAAAGAGTGATATATTCTTACAAAACATATATTTACTAAAGGAAAAAAATCAGAAATGGTTGTTTGTCTTTTCCGCATATATGATTTTTGCAAAACATAATTTTCCATTTCAGTTAAAGATGATAAATAATGTTCTGTATGTTCTTGCCTTTCAAAAAGCATTTTAAAGTCTCAATAGCACTTGAAACATTTTTTATTCTGGGCTATTCTAATTTCCGCGCAGTGGTGAGTGGTATTTCCCGCCCCCTCTCCCATCAAAGTCGAACTGTAACACTGAAGACTTTACATCTACGAAGCTTGGCGATACAATAATCAAGGTCATTTACGTTTAGAAACATGTTCTTTTTGGAAAAATACCTGGAAGAGTGTCCGCTGAATTCGGACGTTGTATTGGTATTAGACGACACTGTACGGTCGTTATACCGGAAGTAAAATAACGTAGTGTATAGGGAAGCAAAGTTGAGGATTTTATCACTGGTCGTTATAATGGAATGGTCTTCATAATGTGTGGTCGTTATAATCAGCGTCGATTGTATATATATATATATATATATATATATATATATATGCCCCTTTAGTACGAAGTTTCCGTGAGGTCATAAACAACGACGTATATGTAAGAATTTTTTTAAATTCCGTTTTAAGATGATGGCAGTCTTAATGGTTTCAATGTTTTGGCGAGTCAATGGTGAGTTTGACATCAATAAAGCATTTGAAGCATTTTGGTAAAAGACAATCGTTTTCAGACATTTAGTTTTAATTTTGTTAATACTGATAAAAGCCATCATTTAATTGTAAATTTGTGGTAACTGATAAAAGCAGAGACTCATGTAGCAAATTCGCATTCGGAAAAAAATAGCTAAACCTTTAAAGATTGCGATGAAGAACAGATCTTAGATTTTTTTTGGTGGGGGGGGGGGGACATGCTAGGTGTACTGTTCACAGAACTACTAGTATAGTTTCGCACTGAAGTGAAGAAAAATAAGTATGTTTTTGGTAAAAATGCTTCTCATTGATTGATTTTATCCAAACTTTGATCTATAATTTTGGTCTAACGATCATGTTGCTGTTTCATATCCCCCTGGCCCAAATACTAGACCAGGTTCATGATACCATGTCGCTCTAACAGTACCACAAGTCCATTTCCCCCCTCACTCCACAGCAGCCTCGCAGAGGCGCCAATACAGTCAGTGACATGAGCAGGAGAATCAGGACAATAATAAGGGCAGGAGGAATAAGTCTTTTCTTTGTCGACGAATTTCAAGCTTTTGATATGGCTACTACGAAGTCTGGCCAATGCAGTCTGTGCGGATCTTGTATCCTCGGACTGTAGAGACAGACCAGGACGATTTCCAGCATACCATTCGTGAAGCAACGAGCTAACGATCATATACTAAAGTATCATTGATCCAATTTTCATGTTTGTTATCGTTTTCATATATACACGAAGGCAGCAGTTCTAATTCCCCAAATAGGTTTTTCGGACTCGGGAGGTCCAAAACGTAGAGATTCATCAAAATCTCGAGGTCGAATTTTTTGAAGATTGCTATACCTTCTCTTTGTATGCTTCGTATAAGAGAAAGTAATTAAATGAAGTTATAATTTACTAAGTAAATCAGTCTATGGCAGTGATATATCAAAGACTTATTTCCAGAGTCGTATGGAGGCGATCCTACGTCTTTGGCAAAACTGCCAAAGCTGGAGGGACCCTTCCGACCTACTGGAGCAATAAAGTCAAAGAGCCCATTGCGGCATCAGTTTGTAACATAAAACTACTTGCTATTTGTTCCAAGAAAAGGCGCAGTCCCTTTCTTTCTCTCCCTCTGTAAGAGGGACACAATCAGACAAGCTGGCCACTTAGCCAGTCTGCCACTGGACAAAACAACTAACAACTCCCGTACTGTTTAATGAAACACAAAAGGCTTGTTCTCAAATTCTTTTTTATTTGCACAGCAGATCGTACCAATCTAACTAGTAAACGATGTTTTTTTAACTCTATCGATACGGGAACGTCCCAAACGTAACTTCAAGCAAAAGACGATCGCCGTCCGAAACGTCCTAATATCGCTGCGAAATTACCATCCCCTTTCGTTAAGTGTGATTGATTTCTCACCCTCTGCGCACACTTTCTTCGTTAGAGTGGCTCGCCCAGATGGGTTGGGGAAAAAGGAGGGTTTCCTTGGAATTCGGACAGTGCCAGATGACATTGTGGTTTTTGAGGCGGGGAGGGGAATTTCCCTTATCTTTGAAAGAGGAACTCAGACGTTCCCGTATTTTTATGGGCCGTCCACAAATGATGTCACGCTTGGAAAGGGGGGAGAGGGTTCCTGAAATTGTGACAGTTTGTGACAAGGGGAGGGGAGGGGGTAACAAGAAGTGTGACATGACACATTTTGGTTATAATAAAAACATTTAAAACCAGCAGATTAAATTTTGAAGTTATTTTGAAATTACCAGAATTTGAGGGTATTTTTTAATTGGGCCTAAAACAACTTTCATGTGATTTTTTTCCCACTTATATTCCTTTCTTTTTGAAAAAGGCATTCAGGGTACGTTCTGAGAATATGGTAGCAGCAGAAATTCTTCACCATTAAAAGGCCTACCCCCCCGTCACACCTTGAATTGTCTAACAAAAGATACGTCACCCCACCCGGGTGAGTGGTAGAACTGGTAATGGCACAAACAGGTTGATCTTATTGAGGCGCTTTCTTTAATTCAATCTGTTTAAGAGTATTTTGTGTTCATAAAGTAAAGATAAGATTTAAAGCAAAATATATCAAATTCCATTTCAAATTCCAAAATACTACTGTTTACAATTGCTCTTTTATATTAATATTTAATTACTATTGTATATTAATTAGGTTTTTGTTGTAAACCTTAATCTTATTTCATACAAAATAAGTACACATAAAATCATTATTATTGTTATGCTCACAAATGTCATTAAAACACATAGTTAAAATTTAAAAATAAAATCTGAAATATGATCTATAACGTAGTGCTTTGTTTCTGAACTGCAAGTTTATGTTTATGTAATATAGTGTGACAAGGGGGAGGGAGGGGGTATGGTGAAGTGTGACACTTTGTGACAAAGGGATCAGGGAGGTCAAAAATATTTAAAAAAAGTGTGATGTCGTTTATGGACAGCCCCTTAGGTCTTTCTATTCCAGTGGTCTTAGGAATCAGAGGGTTAAATGGTCATTTTTGCGCCGCTTCTACCTACGCCCTTGCGGGGCCAATCTCGTCATCCACTCGGTACGGCCCTGGTTATTTCGTAGTAAAAATAAATGTTCTTACATCACAGGATGGGATAGATTTTTCAGCAGATGTGTGATGTTCTTAATAAGTAAAATGAAACCCAGGAAGTATTCCTTTTTAATTTCAGCTTCCACATCTTCGATATGCAATGATTTTGGTATTGTTTCAATTCAACAATAAAAAATATAATTTTAACTTTTCTAAAAGTAAATTGTTCTGAAAAGGTGGGAGTCGAGTTTCATGTGCGGGTGAAACAGTTAGAACAGCTGCTCTATAAAATGATGCAATCTAAGTTTAATCAGTGAAATCCTAATTATTTTCGCTAATTTTTTACTTGAATATTTAAAAGCAAAGTTCAATATGCAGTCAATTCATTCACAAATGGAATGCGTCATGTACTAAGTTTCAGTTTAATTTTGGTATCTTCGGAGCAATTTTCAAGAAGAAAAATTCATGAGACATCATAGCACCGTGCGAGACACAGCTTTCAATTAATGATAGATGGCATGCGAAATTATGTTTGCCCTATTACTGTAAACGTCACGTTTATTTTTGTCAATAAACGTGACGTTATACAATATGCCGCCCGCTATGGTTCTTTACAGCTTCTGCGATCAATGAACGGGACGTTATACAAAATGACCTCCATTGCGATTCTTTATGATAAACATTTCACAAAATTAAGAATTTAAAAAATTTTGACTATTTAAAATTATTCATTATATTTTATTTAATATTTTAGGTTCTTTTTGTTTTTAAATTTAACTAGCTTAGATCAATTAATATTACTTAAAATAGCCAATTCATTATTCTTTTATTGCCAATTCCAGCTCCACAGCTGGAAAAAAAAACATATTTACTATACAAGTTTAATTTTTCCTTTCTTGTTTCTATTCTTTTTTGACGAGCTTGAATGAACACTCCAAATAATTAGCCGCTGAAGTGCAATTACAAAACTACCACAAATGAATAGAAACTTATTTCTGTGAGACAAATTTCGATTCCCCAGCTCCATTTCTTAAGAATGGCTAGAAATAAATAGATACGTATTCATGAAATGGCAACTTTTTTCTGACGGATATAAACAGAAAACAGAGGGGAGAAAATGAATAAAACCATACAATTTCGAACAACTCGTCGAAGCGCGTCTTTTTGGATTTTTCTTGGACGAAACATCTGGTGATTCTAACAGGCCTGCCATGGCTGTCCATTTGCTTGTTGCCAAACAGAAAATAGAAATTGTTGATTACGAAGTCCCAAATGAGGATCCATTAGCGGCGGGCGCAGGGCCTTGCTAATAAGGAAGGGGGGCTGGAGGGGGAGGGTGGAAGGCCAGAAGAGCCCCCTTCGAGAAACTCAGAGACAATGTGTTTAAGTTTTCGTTCTCTCTGAGCTGTCAAGGCAGACAACCTTTTCTCCCATTTCTAAATATAACTCGGGCGAAGAAAAAAAAGTTTCTTGTTATTTTCCGTATGATAATGCCTTTCAGTTCGCTTTTTTGAAATATTTCTTCTTCGCTACAATTTTTCACTTGTCTTCCGGGTCCTTTGGAGAGAGGGTGGAATTTTTTCTTCTTCTTGCTCTTCTCCTCTCTTTCGTTGGATATATTCCAGAGAGATTCGAGAAAATCTTCGTGTTCTTTAAATACGAGGAGGGGATGTGGGAGGGCGAGATGTTTTCTTCCTCCGCGCTTTTTTTGAAGGATGCCTCTAATGGATTGGCCGCCCGAGTAGCAGAGCGGGGCGGTACAATGAACGCCGAGCTCCCTTGGGATTCGGAAGAAAAGTTTGGATCTTTTGCTCACTTGAAGAAAGTTTGTCGTTCCTCCACGACCTAAGCATCACTCGTCATTATAAAATGCCACGATTTGACCATGTGACGTCATTTAACCTTTTCCTTGCAGGCGGTATTGATAATGTGTTTCCCTTTCCTTTTTCCCTCTAAATACGGCTGATCGAGTTGATGCTCCACTTAACAGTTAGGATTTCACTCTAGAGCTAATCTGTCTGTCATTTAGTCAGCTTGTAGTCAGATTCAATCCTTTGTACCATTGTATCGCCCCATGTGTGATGGCTGGATTTACTGTTTTCAATGTCAGTCACCGGACACTGAGACTATACTTCCCGTTCTAAACGCGTCAATCACCAGTGCCTCACAGTGTACTTTCTTTTTAGTCCGAGTCAGTCTCCGATGATTGACAGTATACGTTTCGTTCAGGCCGCACCAGTCACCGGTGACCGAGAGTAGACTTTTTGCTCAGGCCGCACCAGTCACCGGTGGCTGAGCGTACATTTTCCGTTCAGGCCGCAACAGTCACCGGTGACTGAGAGTACATTTTCCGTTCAGGCCGCAACAGTCACTGGTGGCTGAGAGTGCCTTTTCTGTTTAGGCCGCAACAATCACCGGTGGCTGAGAGTAGACTTTTTGCTCAGGCCGCACCAGTCACCGGTGGCTGACGTACATTTTCCGTTCAGGCCGCAACAGTCACCGGAGGATGAGCGTACATTTTCCGTTCAGGTCGCAACAGTCACAAGTGTCTGAGAGTACATTTTCCGTTCAGGCCGCACCAGACGCCAATAACTGAGAGTACACTTTTCGTTCAGGCCGCAACAGTCACCGGTGGCTGAGAGTACATTTTCAGTTCAGGCCGCACCAGTCACCAGTGAATGAGGTACACTTTTCGTTCAGGCCTCACAAATCATCGGTGACGGACAGTATTCTTTTTGTCCAGGCCCTATCAGGCTCCGGTGACTGGCGATATACAATTTTAAAAAATCATATTGTTCTATTAATAAATTTTAAATAAGTTGGAGATTATAAAAGAATGTACCTAACCCTAGTAGCACAAAGATATCCTACAATATTGTACGATATTGAACAATATTCCTAATATTGTATAATATTATAGAATATCATATAATATTATATAATATCGAACAATATTGTACAACATCGCACAACATGTTGTGCTACCAGGGAAATGTTACTTGTCACCGAAATTTTTTTAATGTATATTATTAAAACGCGGTACAAACAAAAATGCCTTCTCTTATGTGTATCAATGGAATTGGATATCGCAGACTAAACGGAAAGGACACGGAAACAGTAATGACGCTTAACGTGTTAATGAAATAAAATAAGAGTAGGCAACTCCGAAAGCCACCAATGACCTATTCTTCCAGTGAAATGAAAAAAGAGAAAACCTTTACTTGTTTTTTCATCTGAATGCCTGTTTTACAAATTTAGTTAAAATTTTAGTTTAGTTTTTCATATCTGATACGAACATGAGACCACATGTTTGAAATTTCAAAACATTGAGATAAGTGTGTTGCTTGTACTGTTACGAAACACTACTTAGCGATTTCATTGTTGGGCTGATTTGCTTCCATTAAGTTGACTTTTTAAAATAATTTTGTTTTAATCATCATGATATACTTTGTTAAAGTAATTTATATTCTGACAGGTAACAGCACACAAAATCATAAAGCTGTAAGAATGTGAGGCTCGCTGTCTCATTTAGCACTGTTCGAAAACTTACAACAAAGGTTGAGTGACTGCCACAGTCTAATGAACGCAATTCTATTTTTGGATAAAATGTACGAGCATGGATCCAAAAAAAGTTTAAAAAGGTATTAAAAATTACTTATTAACAATAAACAGAAAATACAAAATGGAATTAAGAGGCATACTTTCCGATCACTTTTTCACAAAATCACCAACACAATTTAGGCATTTATCTGTACGCAGGACCAACTTGTTTAACCTGGCTTGGTAAAAATAACGTCCTGTCCATTAAGGTGACCAGAGAATTTCAAAATCATTTAATTAAAGTTTTGAACTGATCAATTTGAAATTTCGCTGGCATTAATATGAGCACTATATAAGACAGAACACAAAATATCAATAAAATATATTTATTTATATAAGAGTTATGGGTGTAAATATAATTTCCAATAACAATTATGATTTTATGATAAATGTTCCAGGAGCTCCAAAATTACCCGAAATTACTCTAAATTGTTTCATTAGTTACTCTAACTCTTTTAAAACATAAATTGGGATTAATTCTTATGTTTCAGGAAGGAATTTCAAAATGAATAATAACTGGAAACTATTGATTTTGGAAAAAAATATGCCCATTATTTGATATGGTAGAAAATATTTACTGTTTAGAAACAAAATAACTTCTATATGAATGCCAAAAATTCTCCTCCTTGTATGTTTTTATACTTATACAAAATGTCATGAAATTTGAACAAAAATTAAAGCGCCTGGAACATTTATCATAAAGGCCATTAATTGTTATTAAAAATTGCATTTATGCCCATAACTCTAAAATAAATAAATATATTGCAGTGAAATTTTAAATGTTGTCATATATAGTGCTCCTATTAATGAATGCGAGATTTCAAATTGATTAGTTGAAAATTTTAAAAAATAATTTCGAAGGTCCATGGTCGCCTTAAGACAGTTCTCGACAACTGTTTTCACATCACTCTCTGAAGAGAACCTTGTTCCAGATAAGTGTTTGGAACCCAGATTGGGTGCCAAATCTGCGCTGTAGGGGGTGGCTCCAGACTTTCCACTTGAACTTTCGCAGCAATTCTTGAGTTTTGCGAGCAATATGGGTATTGTCATGCAGGAGGATGACACCATCACTCAACATGCCAGGGCGTTTGCGTCGGATAACTTCACAATGGCCCAACAATTATTTCTTTTTTCGGAAATTGAAAGAACTCCTATCTGTAGCAAGGTTCTCTTCAGCTCTTCAGAAAGAGATGTGAAAACAGTTGTAGAGAACTGGCTCAATGGACAGGAAGTAATTTTTGCCAAGCCTGGTTAAACAAATTGGTCCTGCGTTCAGAGAAATGCCTAAATAGATTTGGTGATTTTGTGAAAAAGTGATCGGCAAGTATGCCTCTTAATTCCCTTTTGTATTTTCTGTTTATTGATAATAAATCATTTTTATTTCCTTTGTAAACTGTTTTTTGGATGCAGTCATAAAATCAAATTTATATATCTGTATCTAATGGTTAATAAAATCCCTCAACAGGAAGATTGTTGGTTGGTCCTTAAAAATATGTGAACAATATAATATAAAAATGCAACGAGATACCAACGAGACAAAAATGCAATAAGTAGCATATAATATTGTCTAATATCATAAAATTCGCAAAAGTAATACTGTACAATATTTTTTTCCATTATTGAAACAGTGTAAAACGTAAGACTTTTTCAAAATCGTGCAATGCTTTTTTCCATATTATTGGATAATGTCATATAATACTGTATTAATATTATACCAGATTAAATAATATTTTACTATACTGAATAATAGTATATAATATTGGATAATACAATAATATACTGAATATTTTAAAAAAGACATTTAGAAGTATGGAAAAAGATTAATCACGACTTTGATATTTTTGAACACCTCTACTTACAGCAATCTTTCAAACCGTCACCTTACCACTGGATCAGCAAGACCTGCAGCCGAAAGCGTAAATGATGATAATAAAAAGTAGTTACAGAGTTTGAATCTCTACGAAATTTCATACACATTCAAAATTAATTCTGAATATTCTTTTTAATTAAATTATGTTTTATCGTTACAATTTCGAATTTAAAATAAAATTTGAAGTCAAAGAGGAAGCAATTTTAGCTCTTATATCTAAGTTTGTTAATTTAAGAAATTAAGGCAATAAGGTTTAAAAGTAGTTACAATAATATGTTTGAAAGGTTTTAAAATAATTTTGAAGTTTATTTATCCCTCTTTCAATGTATTACGAGACGCCTTTAACATTTATAATTACAGTATTGAATGAAAATCAAATACAAGATTCGCAACAATAAATCACGTGCATATTTTTATGATGAGAATAAAATTCAAATTTTTTTTCACAGAACAATAGATAATCTATATGTGAGAGCTGTTTTATGGTTAACTTCCTTAGCTGAATCCGGCCCGCCTTTTATATAAAGTAAAACAAAATGATTATGTAAACATTATTATTCAAATGGACATTTTGTAAAATATTTCTCGGACATATGATTCAACGTTGATAAATGTAGTGTTCTAGTATGATCATGCTGCCATCTGTTGATGGTAAGAATAACTTCTCCTTAAAATACTGAATAACGTCGATAAATGTAGAAATTAAAATATTGTATGCATTGTATTGTATAGTATGATATTCAGCAACTTAAAGAATAATTGTTCTAGTGGAGTGTTTTGGAATGAAACCTCCAATCGAGTGATATCCTGAGTTAAAATGAAGATTTTTATGAAAAACATTGTTTTTATATTATTTGTGAAAATTTAGTTTCCCGGAAATACTGATACAAACAATACAATACTTTGTAACGGTATTCGGTGTTCATAATATTTTATAACATTGTGCAAATATTATATAATATTTTTGTGCTACTGGGGTAGATGAATGAAATTGGGTTTGTGATCATATCACCAAAATTGTAAATCTGTATCGAATTTCAAACACAATCGTTCAGTGGGAAGAGGTCCAAAATCCTTGCTCGATGTCCTTCACCATACGACGAAGCTAAATCCAAAACGCGCCGATTGTAGAAGCATACAAGAAAGTCAAGGGGAGAACACTCCTGTTTATTTAGGAAGTGGAAGCACTCAGAAAACATTTTAAATTTATAGAATCCACGTAATGAAAAAAATAAATGAACTTTTGCCGTTTCCGTATCTTATAGGCTGGAAACCAAGCTTCACGTCTTAGTGACACAGGATTTTCTTATAAAGCTTGCTTTTTGAAGTTCTTACTGCTCTGCAACCCATTTTAGAGATTCAATCTTGAATCCGATCCCTTGTTCTACCTTCATTCGAGCTCTTTTTGTTGCTCAGTCACATTTTTGGTTTATTTAGTTGTTTGGTTCTTATGGTTGTTAAGTCGTTTTTTGGTCTAGTCGATTGTTTGCCTGTTTCGGTTCAGTTATTTTTTATTTAGTCAGCTGTTTGGCTATTTCGGTTGTTCAGCCAGTTTCTTGGTACAGTCAGTTTGACTCTTTTGGTTGTTCAGTCAGTTATTTTGTATAGGACCTGTATCATTTCCATGATTTTCTGGCAGGAAAAAACACGTGGAATGAATTCATGTTCACATGATGTGTATCAAACGTGCTACGCTAATTTCATTTAGGAATCCACTGCTCATCGTTCAGGTGGAAAAAAGGACACATCGCAAAAACACAGCGTAACCTAACGGCAATAAGATGTTAGATAACACGAAATGTTATGTCTATCATGTGATTATGACGTCACGTGAATAGACAATATTATTATTCTTTTCTACAAGCAAACATTCAATTTCCGATGTTTGACAAAGAATATTACTGCTTCTTATCTATACCACAAATAAAATCTATGCACATTAAAGGAATAGGTAACTGGCGTCGTGTGCAGTAGCTGATGTATGTAGGTACTGCCAACTTCTGGTACTGATTAAATTTATTACAGTATAGTTAAATTTATTACACTTTCAGAGAGAATTGAAATCTCACAATTTCGACCATCAACATTTTTTTCAGACCGCTTAAACGAACATTTTGCATTTCTTTTCTCCAGTCGAAATGGCAATACTTAATGAACCATGCATTTTTGTATTACTAAGTCGTTCTAACCTAATGCTATTGTTCTAGAAAATACAGAGCAGTTTAACGAACTCACAAAAAAGTACAGAAAATAATATGCCCATTACGTGGTATAGTTAAAATCCAATTACGGATCAAATTGCTTGAAGGAAAAAGCGCACGTTCTATATATTTTCTATTCATTCTTATTTCTTCGAAGAAAATTCTTTATTTTCTTTCGTATCAAAGTTCTTATTTTAAAAACCAAACGATAATTCATCTCATTTTAGCTATAAAATGTAATGTTTTTCTGTTGTTCAAACAGGAAGCGAATTTGTATAATGTAACTGATGCAGTAGAATAATTCTTCCTTTCTAGTTAAAAAAATCATAATCCCAAACAACAACCTAGAGAAATGGATTAATTTGTTAAAATCATAGGAGAATACTTCTTCGATTATTATTAATGGAAAAGCCCCTATAATTATATTCTTCTTTAAAAAGCTTCAAAAAGTGTTAAAGGGTAACACCAAAAATATATAATTTATTAAATGATATTCGATGATTAAGTAATTTGATCAATAAGATTATAAGTATTTAGCGATAAAATATAAATTTGCTCAGATTGTCGGTTTAATTTTGTTTTCCGTGTCTTTTTCACTGTTGCAATATGAAGAATTCTCATTTTGTTTACATTTTCATGTAAAATAAAAGACTATCAGCTGATATTTCATCTGTAAGATGACGACAATTTTTTGACGTTTTTATGATTATGGAATTTATGACAGGAACCTATTTTTAACATTGATTGATGTTTCATTTAAATCATTTAACTCGGTTGGTAAGCACTGTAACATCAAAAAGTCTTGTACATAATAAAATTTCTGAAAAGTAATTAATTGTGTCAGAAATGCATTTTATAATGGAATTTTAAAGAATATGCCTTACATACTGTAAGTAAGCTAACATTCACAGATTCGGGATGTTGAAAAAGTTTCGGCTTTAGGATTTGAGATCGCGAATTCGAATTCCAATTGCACCAAAACCCGTGTCCTCTTTAAGCGAGCTTGGTGCATATCAAATACATCGCGGCGAACATCCTTCCACCTGGTGTTACGTGGAAGTTTGATTATAAGTTGCCGTCTCAAGTACAGTCTTTGTCAACTGACCCCCACTCGACATGTCAAAATGCATCTGAAAATAACCTTCACGTACTTTCAAAAGAGGACATTAATCCAATTAAACTAAAAGAGCTATATGCTCACTCTAGTGAGTAAGTTCTTTTTCGGTACAAATATTTTTAAAAAAAGTAAAAGGAAATGGTGTTTCATTAATTTTTTTCAATAAAAATTTATTAGACATAAAGTAAAACTCCGGTGAACCGAAACCCTGGTTATCCGAAATACCTCTGAAATCGCAAATCCAAAAAACACGTACTGTACTGCACGAAAATAATCGCAAAGGATAGATTTTTTGCAACGATATCCCCACTTTCTTCTTTTAAGCCTCCCCAAGAAAGCCAGTGAATAATTTTAGAATTCTGAAATTAAAATTAATGCATTTTACGAATATTAGTTACGATATTGTTTATATCCCGAACTCACCGGTGCGAATATTGCTCTTAAAATAGGGTTAACTTTAAAGAAGAACATTATTGTAGCCTACAAAGAGAGTTTGAATTCGCTTTACACTCGTAACATTTCAGAATTGCATACTGTCATTGGGTACAAAATAGGAATAGATGTTCAGGGCTTAACCGAAAAAATGTTTACCAGAAACAGCTCCCCCCTTTAATTCGGTTAACCCGGGGTTGTACTGTATTTTATATACAATTTGTCATGATGGCTCGTTCCACACTATCCTAGAATGTCTAGTTATAACGAAGAAGAAAATGCCTGTTATTTCATGTTAATTTGCCCACTTTGATTGTTTAAAATAGAGACGCGGTCTCTAGTGTACTTTGAAAGATTTTATATGCCTTGCTATCAAAATAATGGCACCAGTTTGTAAATCATTTGCAATCAAATAATTGTTTATTTTTATAATGAGAGCATTTTATTGTCATTTATGCTATTATTATGTCATTCCGTACGTATCTTGCTCATCTGGATGGGACACTGAGTTTTTGTCAATCATTGGACTCAATCGATGCAAAACTTTGCGCAATAAAATTTCTCTTTTCCATTATCATTCAGAATGTATCTTGCTCATCTGGAGGGGGCACTGAGATTTTGCAACCATTGGATTCAACCGATTTAACACCTTGCACTACGAAATTTCTCTTTTCCATTATCATTCAGGATGTATCTTGCTCATCTGGAAGGACACCGAGAATTTTGACATTCATTGGACTCAGTCGATGCAAAACCTTACGCAATAAAAATTTCTCTTTTCCATTATCATTCAGGATGTATCTTTCTCATCTGGAGGGGACGCTAAGTTTTTGACATCCATTGGACTCAATAGATGCAAACCTTTCGCTCCGAAATTACTCTTTTTCTTTCCGTTGGTGGTATCCACCTCGATTTTTAAAAGCATCATCTTCTAAAAATAAGATTTGAAAGTGGGTGCAGCTAAAAATGTGCTCGTCACCTGTCAGAGTCGCATCTGGCAAAAACTCGTCAAATCATCACTTATCTTCGTATCGGTCCCTCTCCTCAGCTTTACGCATTTCTGAATACCCTGTAAACATGTAAAGACGGTTGTAGACACATAAATGACAACTGTTATCCGACACGATATTTAACTTACATGCCCTTAACCCATTAAGGCCTAAGTCGCCTTTTTCAATAATGTTTTGTTTATTAATATTATGAGTAGTAAAATGAACTGAAGAAATGCTAAAGAAAATTCTACCTGAAAAATTTATTGCCGAATGTCCTCCTAAGTATAGCTTCCCTATTTAGGGACGAAGTGTAAGCTGCAAAAGAACTATCAAAATCTAAAACTATGCGAAATTCCAAAACGGAAACTTATTCTTACAATTCTATTTATTGACTTATTTGTTAAATGCAAGAAGGTTGATTGATAAATAATTGAACAAACTTCTCTTTTTTTTCTCTTTACATTGCAAAAACTTTCGTGTTTGCCTTGAAAATAAAAAGTCTACATTATCGTTGCCATCATTGGATATAAAATAAATTAAATATAGAATATAAAATAAATATATGATATAAAATAATAAATACTTTTTTGTAAAATTTATGCTGAAAAAATAATTCCAGTGAGTTTATGAGGCATTTAAAGAAGCGTCCCCAAAAATGAGCTCTAGGCATTATAGTTTAAAGGTATGCGAAACTGACCTTAGGCAATGCAAGTTCTGAGGCTCCTCTTTACTTTCCCAAACTGTATAATTTTTGTTGATTTTAATTCGATATCTATATAAGCATTTTTTAGTAATAATTATTGTGACAAACTGAAATAACAAAACATTTAACTTCGGGTCGTTTTCAAAATTGTTGATTCTCTTTTCTCGTGTATAAAAAAATTAATTTAGCATTAAGAGAAATTTTGAACAAAATCTCTACTAATAATAAAAGAGAAAGTCTGTGGGTGTGTGTCTGTTGACGGTGTACAGAACAGACCGTAGAACATAGAGCAAACTACCAAATTTGGCACAGATATACTTTGGATGCTGTAGATGCGCACCTCGGAGCCGTTTTTTAGAATTTTAATTAGAATTCTAATTAATTACAAATCAAGCGAAATTTTAGCGTTTTTCCTTAATAACTTCCGAAAATATTACAGCATAAAACTCATTTTTACGCCAGCTGAAAGTGCAAAACATTACCTTTTCAATGATATCAATTAAGTTACCGTACAATTTTTTTTCTAATTTTAATAACCTTTTAAAAATATTTTTGGCATAATTTACAACAATACTTTTCATTGTTGCAACGCATTTCAAACCGTTTGCATTGTTTAAATAAATATTTAATTGCGTGTTTCTCTTTCATTGTTGAAAGCTAAGGTAATATCCTAATATATTTTGCTTTCATATTTTATTTCATCAATTATTTTTTTGTAGAATCTGTAAACCAAGCTCTCTGAGATTTTAGGTGTGTGAATATATATATCCAGTAAGTTAAATAATTATGGTTGCTATGCTTTTATTCTTTTTTCAGCAAGTTTTAATTCAGTAAACATGCGGCTGGCCATAAAATGTGCTGCACCATTTTAATGTTGAAATCGAATGCATATTTTGGAAGAGGAATAGGAAAGTGAAGATGGCGCTGACAACTTGCATTTAGATGTTACAGGGCATGGTCAGTTATTTGACTCCTTTAGGGACATTTATGTAGACAAAGAAAAGAACAGGTGCAAGGCCACTAAAACAACATGGGTTAAATATCTACTACAATCTGCTTACGTTGTTAAGGGAACCATGAATATAAAATTGAAATCATATCTGGTCGCCGAAGGCGGCTATTAGTTAAATAAAATACAAAACTTTTTAACGCATTCTAAATGCTCTAAAGCTTGCCAGGACAGTTGAATTGTAAGCCAATAATACAACTGCAATAAATAAATAAATTGGAGCACACTGATCTACGAGTGATTTTGCAAGCATGAAAAAAGTCATAAGATCGTTCTGATACTTGATTTTGATTTGAATATATTCGAGTACAAGCTTTTTCAAATCAAATGAAAGTACAAAATTTGATTAACTTTAAAATTTCGCAAAAAAATCTCTCGAGGTATCGCCCCCATCCCTCCCAAAGCTGCTGTACATCTAGACATTTGCCTACTTAGGGCATTTCATGAGCTGGCCTTAATGAAATTTAGACGACTTTTATATTTATTCTGTTTCGTAAATTTTTCATTGTGTTCAATTCACTTGACGTAACAGTCATATGACGAACGTAACTGTGTATGCTATTTAACTTTTAACTGTGTACGCTATTTTACGGTGCGCTGTGACGTCAAGTCTTTTTCCCGTCTGCGAAAGGCGTAATAGATTCCAAAGTTAACCCTTAAAAGCCCTAATTTTGAAAAATTGCCTACTTTGGGCAATAAAATATTGGAAAAATACTTTTAAAAAATCCTGTTTTTTTAAAAAAAATTATAGCTAAAAAGCAGTTTCTTGTGTGTGTGTGCCAACTGACAACACTGGGCTTTATTCCAGAAAAAAATTCTATAATATTAAGTACAGATGAATTTTAATAAATACTAATACGTATAAGGAATTTACTTCAACTATGGTTCAAAATATGGTTTTCTCAAGCGTACAAAAAAAGCTAAAATGATGCAGCATCAAATGAAAAACATCAATTTATTTTTTATCCGTATTTTATATATCCATATTTTTCATCCATATGTTGTAAATTTATTTAATAAAATTTTCTTATGGCAAAAACAAGCATTAGAGCTTCAGTCTTATTCTCAAGATTTTAGAAGACAAAACTGGGTTTGTTGCTTAAAGGCAACATTAGGTTTTTAAGGGTTAAACTGGCGCATTTTGCGTGGTGTGTGTCCAGTGAGCATGAATTGACTTCATTCAGATAAACAAAACAACAATATCTATGTTTTCGAACTAAATACATGGTTCAATATAACTCAACATGTAAATAATATAGTAAAATTAATAAGAAAACTGAGTAAAAAGGCACTTCTTTTATATTTAAAGCATAAGTTTATGCTCCAAAGGTCACAAACTCGAGAAACATGAATTGCTTACTAGAGCTATATTTCTGGCATTTCCTCGCAGTTAAAAAGTATGATTTAATGAATCAGCTAAAACGGAAAAACTTCTATAATTCAAAAATTTCCCTCAAAAACTTTTATTCTTTTCATATCAAATTCTAAATGCTTGCTATTAAAAATTATATTTCAAATACTAATAGATATAAAAAAAGAACTCTGCGAGATCATTTGAAAATAATTTAAATGAATTTGAATTGCAGAATCCCTCTCCTTATAATCAAAATTTTTGTGAAAAAACCCGGTAATATAAAATTTGTATACTGATTATTAAATGTCCTGTTAGTTTCTTTCAATATTTCGATCACGAAGATCTTGTTCCCTTTTGGTTAATATGGAAATATGCTGAAAGAAAAATGACCTAGTAAAAGTGATTTGGATTTCCTTTTCGTAAAAGGTTTAAAAATTCTTGCGTTGCACATATCCAGCCAAGAATATTTTGGGCTCCAACCAAGAAAGTTGCTGTGATGGATTATAAATGCCAGTCCTTCTGTCTTCAGAATAATGGAACACCAAAAGATTTCAAGTTATGCATTATTTTTGTAATTGCAAACTCTTCTGTTGGGAGCACTCTTCTCTGCTGCCATGCACCTGCTTAATGATCATCGGATACAGTAACGCACCGCTTATACGTCTTTCAAGGGACTGACGTGAAACGACGTATAAATGAAAAGATGTATAATCCAAATTGTGATAAATAGCTTTGATTATTACAAATTTAACTCTATCGGTACGGGACCGTCTCATACGTCCCTTCAAGCAAAAGACGATAGCCGTCCGAATGTCACTCCGAAATTTCCACCCCCTTTCGTTAAGCGTGATTGATTTCACACCCGCGGCGCGTGCTTTCTTCGTTAGAGTGGCTCGCCCCGATGTGTTTGGGGAAGAGGGGAGTTTCCTTACAACTCGGACAATGCCAGATGTCATTGTGGTTTTTGAGGGGGAAAGCGAATTTCCCTAATCTTTGATAGAGGAGCTCGGACGTTCCCGTATTTTGAGGTCCCTTTATTTCAATGGCCTTAGGAATCAGAGAGTTAATGCTACTAATGCAAATTCATTTAAAAGCTTTAAAGTTTTTAAGATAGTACTAATACAAATATTGCACAGGAAATCAGTGATTTAATTTTAAAATTAAACATTGACCCTAAAAGTGAGAAAAATCATACCATTATTGCATATCTTGATTACTAATTGTACATATCTTATACGATTTATGTACACGCAGGTAGGCGTTTAATTAAAATAATCTTTAACCGTCGTCTGCGCGCTGATTATCTGTGAGTATTAAATACAGTATTATGAATCGAATTAACTTCATTGAATGATTCTTTCACTATTATTTTAACAAAGAAATAAGTTCGAAGTTTTTCAATGAAGTCCGTTGCGTCTTTGAAAGAAGGTGCAGAAACTTCTTCACCACCACATAAATTAGCACCACACAATATGTCTTCTATTAATTCATCATTTGTGAATAATTTCGAAGTCATGATATTTTTATCACAATTTACATATTAAAAAGAAGAAAATATTTACATTCTAGAATGGGGGTTATTGACGAATGGCCGAAGCTTTACATCGTATATCTCTCTGATCCCCGAAGCCATTGAAATAAAGGAACTTCAAGATAAGGGAACGTACGAGCTCCTCTATCAAAGATAAGGGAAATTCACGTTCCCCCTCAAAAACCAAAATGAAAACGGGTATTGTCCGAATTGTAAGAAAACTCCCCTCTTCCCCAAACACATCTGGGCGGCTATCGTCTTTTGCTTGAAGGGATATATTGGACGGTCCCGTATTAATAGAGATAAACGAAATACTTTATCATTACAATACATACGAATGAATCTGGAATTATTACAATGAATACGAATGAATCGGGAATTATTACACTGAATACGAATGAACTGGGAATTATTACAATGAATACGTATGAATCGGGAATTATTACAATGAATACGAATGGCTTAGGGCACCAAAAAAGCTTTGGCTTCTTTAAGGGCACACTTGTGAAATGGCATTAGTGCAAGCTTCTGGGGTTCTAGCGCAAGCTCCTATTACATTATAATGAGTAATTCAGTAAATATAAGCAATTACTTTTGGATATATTTAGACCAGACGCCTTATATTAATAATATCACTGGGCAGAGTGACAAATCATATACCACAAGAAACACAGTTCCTGAAAAATCACCTTTGCCACACAAAATACTTTTTACTATCTCTAGATA
>BGPR01000043.1:344204-358336 GCA_013235015.1 Araneus ventricosus | reverse complement strand
CATTTGTGAATAATTTCGAAGTCATGATATTTTTATCACAATTTACATATTAAAAAGAAGAAAATATTTACATTCTAGAATGGGGGTTATTGACGAATGGCCGAAGCTTTACATCGTATATCTCTCTGATCCCCGAAGCCATTGAAATAAAGGAACTTCAAGATAAGGGAACGTACGAGCTCCTCTATCAAAGATAAGGGAAATTCACGTTCCCCCTCAAAAACCAAAATGAAAACGGGTATTGTCCGAATTGTAAGAAAACTCCCCTCTTCCCCAAACACATCTGGGCGGCTATCGTCTTTTGCTTGAAGGGATATATTGGACGGTCCCGTATTAATAGAGATAAACGAAATACTTTATCATTACAATACATACGAATGAATCTGGAATTATTACAATGAATACGAATGAATCGGGAATTATTACACTGAATACGAATGAACTGGGAATTATTACAATGAATACGTATGAATCGGGAATTATTACAATGAATACGAATGGCTTAGGGCACCAAAAAAGCTTTGGCTTCTTTAAGGGCACACTTGTGAAATGGCATTAGTGCAAGCTTCTGGGGTTCTAGCGCAAGCTCCTATTACATTATAATGAGTAATTCAGTAAATATAAGCAATTACTTTTGGATATATTTAGACCAGACGCCTTATATTAATAATATCACTGGGCAGAGTGACAAATCATATACCACAAGAAACACAGTTCCTGAAAAATCACCTTTGCCACACAAAATACTTTTTACTATCTCTAGATAACATCATTCTTGGTATTTCATATGAGACTTCCCTCGTTGTGAGATCACCTACCACTGCAGTGCTCTTAAAATTTAAAAGGATTTTTAAATATTCCCTCTACAAAAATATTCTTACCTTACAATGAAAATTCATAGTTTTAGCCTGCACAATTCAATGTGATATATCATCTTGTTGCTGAATACCTAAGGAGGTTGACAAATATTTGGAAGATACCCGAAATCCTTTTAATAACCTTCAGACTCCTGTCATTAATACAATTAGGTTTCCATTCGAGAAATGCGCTTTTACTGCCCCAAGAAACACTTCGTTACCTTTGTGTAAGAAAATAAATTACTGTGCGTGAGTATTTCGAAAGCGGAGTATTACAGCTTATGTCCGATAATGAAATGAAATTGCAAACCGTTAATCCATCAGATGAATGCAATGATGGATGGCATGCGATTTAGAACAGAGAGAGCGCGTAAAGGAGAATAATGCGGTAAATTTTGCGTTTCAGTACTCCTCGACGCTGTAAAATATTGAAACGCTGCTACTAAAGCTTATCATTGGAATTTTGGAATTGTATCGGATAAAGGATTAGTAGCTCAGGAGTTTCTGTTTTGTCCAAAATTATTATCCCTTGGCGCTCCGTTGTCGCCGATAAGGCGACATGAGTTACAAGCACACTTTACCTTCAAAACACATATGGTGCAATTTTTATTTAAACAATTTAGACTGGATATTACCGAGACCGTCACTACCTGTTTTGGTTACTAATAAAAGTATTTGTGTAGTCTTTTAAGGAATTTAATCTGCGAATGGGACACGCAAAGTACAATACGCATCTAATTAGCAGACATGACACTTTTCCGCAGAAGTGCGGATTTCTGCTTTTTCGGCATCGAATTTAATCATTCTTGAGATCGATGCAAATCTGCATTAAAATTTTTGTAAATGTGTTGGGGAGGGGGGGGGGGTTGGCTCACGCAAACAAAAACTGTGCGCCATGTCAGATTTGGTAGATAAAAGATCAGGAAGAATGTATATTGAAACATATTCTTTAATTTAGAGTGTTAAATACAAAATGATGAGCAAAAAGCAGTGCGCTTTTGAATATTTTAGAAAAATGTTTTTTGCGTGTTGCCATTGATAGTAACTAGTATGAACTTGATAAGTACGAAAATAGCTATGAGAAAAAATGAAAAAAAAAATCAAAGAAAGAGAGCAAAATTTAGAAAATAGCAGACTGGAGCATAAAAGAAAACTTGAACTGTTATCTCAAAAATGAGAAACAAAAGTCTGAATAATTATGTATAATCAAAAAGAGTTTTTACATGACCATATTTTTTAGTGAGATAATTTTTACCATAGTTTTTGTTTTAAAAAAACTTTTATACGTAACTCATTTTTCACCCATTAATTTTCTTTTAAACAATAATTCTACAATATTTTTAATATCTCAAGCACTTTTTGTATAAATTTATTCATTTATTGTCCAATTAATCATACTTATTTTACGTCTCGCTGTTTACGTTTGATACGATTCCGTATTTATGAAGTTCAGCTTTTTTTGTTCCAAGTCTGTGTCATGTCTGAATTAGTTTTTGGAGCGCAAAGGGTTAAACAATACGGAAAAAATGTTTGTTTAAAATTAGAATCTTGAATTTGGGCTGTAAAGTAGGAAAATTATGGGGTCTATTCTGGTACCCCCGGTTGGGTTTGGAGTTGGGTTGGGTTCCGTTGTTAACGTGCGGAACAGCAACTCCCAACCGGGGGTACCAGAATAGACCCCTATATTGTGACGATGCAAATGTGGTGTATAAAATCATTATTTGCTGCTTAAGAATATAACCCGAGTTAACTCGTCCTAAATACCGTAGTTTTCAAAATAAGTCGATCCTTAAGCGGTTAAGGAAAAACGCTACGTGTTTACAGTTAGAGAATAAGTGTCTAAATTCAGGTATCATCAATTAATTCTTTTAACAATAGATAAAAAGGCCTTACGCTGTTTTCAAAGTAAGTAGGAAAATATGTTATTATATCCTCAGATAGGAAATTTGTTTGGCTACAATTTACTATGATAATTTTATTAAAATATTTTAAAGTTCAGGTTAGGAGAATTTTTTCATTGTTGTCCAGAAATTGCCTAAATCGGACTGCAAACAGTTGCCTAAATTGAAGCATTTAAATCAATAGGATTATTACCTTAAACTACAGGAATAGATCAGATAGCAGTTTATCACCATCAGTAATCCTCGTAAATTAGAATTGTTTGGCTACAATTTACTATGATAATTCTATTAAAATATTTGAAAGTTCAGATTAGGAGAATTTTTTCATTGTTGTCCAGAAATTGCCTAGATCGGACTGCAAACAGCTGCCTAAATTGGAGCATTTAAATACCTTAAACTATAGAAATAAATCAGATAGCAGTTTATCACCACCATTAATCCTCGTAAATTAGAAGTGAAACAAGCGAAAGCCAAAAAAGGAATTAAAAGGATACTAAAGTTATCAAATGTTGGATCAAAAAGATAAAAAAAACAAGGATACGTATAATTTATATCATTTGTGAGGAATCAAAAGAAGCGGAAATAGTGGTGCAGTGCATAAAATATCATACTTGAGCTCATGCATTGTGTACTGATGTGAATTTGAGAATCAAAAAATATTTTTGTTTTACTTTTACTTAAAGAAATTGGTGGTAAAAGTTAGGAAACCATTGCTCCAATCAAGGGAGCCAGTTTCCTTAACCGCTTAACTTAACAGCCCGAGAATACTCGTGTATCGAATTATCGAAATTTTAGTCTTATAAACTAAAATTGAATCATTAATTAGCTTTATAATTTGACACAAAAAATATGTAGGATCCATAAACATCTCAAGTATCCTATGCCTTCTAAGATGAATGAAAACGACAGCCCCTTTCCAAAACAGGAGGGGTCATCTTATTAGATAGCAAAGAAAATTATCAAGTTAAGTGGTTAATTGGAAAGATGACACAATTATCTTAAACTACTTTTTTCCTACTTTAAAACATAGTCCACGAAAAGCTGAATTATATTGTGCTAAACGTAAATAAACTACGGAAAAAGATTCTATTGTATAGCAACGGATTCCGAAACCCTCCGCGCTTCTGCGCATGCGCCGGCGGAGTTATTTTTATCAAAATAGGGGGAAACTGAAGAATGGGAGAGTGATGTTTACATTTTACTGAGCGTGATCTACCAAAGAACACTGGAAATGCGCTCATATGACTCATTGCCTGACACCCCTTTCCGGTGTAAAATCGTCCAAAAGTGGTAGTCTCGGAATCCGTTGCTGAACAGCACTACTTGTTTTCCAATAAAATAACTTCCCCACCATTGTACATTAGAATAAGTCCACGTGGTCCAAATCGCCACCTTCCTCTATACCAGTGATCGCGAACCTTTTTGAGAAGTGGTCAAATTTTGTTCCTTATTTTTTTAATTCTAGCCCGTGGGTAATTTAGTGAGTGGCGTCATTTGGAAAGGGGAGGGAAGGGTGTGGTAAAAAGGGGTACCAATAATTTAGAAACACCGAAAAAATGTTTACAGGAAAACATGACAATTGACCTTTTTTCTTTTCTCACTTTTAAAATCCTCTAAAAATAAATTAGGTTCCTTTTTTGTTTTACAACTTTTACTTTTACTAGTGAAGTTTATGACGTCATGAGTCATACATAGGTGCGGTGATACAATAGAAAATCAGTTAGGGAACGGACACTTGGAAATATTTTTGTATGAATTCGGCATTAAATATTTATATATTTTAATTTTGTAATATTTTCGATTGTTTGTCCTCGTTTCTATGATATAAAAAGTAAGTTTATAAAAATCAACACGTAGGTCATTTGAAAAGCCTTCGTAAGCAGTGTCTGGCTGTGAGTGAGCCAGCACTGACCTATACTTTAAAATCGGAAAAAAATTATATCGAAATGTGGCTTAAAAACAATCAACTAGAAAAATTAGAATAAATTTAAAAATAAAAAATATTTTAACTTAAACTTTAAACAAAAGCAACTAAAAAGTTTATTTAAAAACTATAAAATTTAGAAAATAAAATTTAGATGCTTAAGTAGCGCGCAATTGCAGCTGCAAACAAAGAACAATGAAGATCGATATCATACAAAAAAAAGAAAAAAGAAAAAAAGATAAACTCAATATAATAAAAAAAAACCCAGGGAATAAATTCTAGTCCATTTTTTCAAGGGCTAAGGACTTTATTCGAAATGCATTCAAAATAATGATTGGGAAATTTTTCTGTAAGAAGCTTGCATTACGCCAAATATAGCTTAACCCGAAATTTCCCAACAAAAGACAAAGGAGATTTGTACACCAAAAGTATTATTTCAAAAGAGAAAGGAAAAACAAAATACGTACATAAAAAGGCTAATAAGATAAATTTAAAAATATCAGCCATCTGGCTTTTTTAAAGGTAACCATCATAAATATAAACTTACCCAATGCACAGAATAGAGAAAAAAAGATAAAAAAAATGTCCACACGTAATCACAAACCCACGCTAATTTTCTTTTAGCAAAAAGAAATCAACTTATTTTTTAAAGAAACACTAGTCCCGTGGCACCATCTATATTCAGAAAAACAAAGCAGAAGTAAAAACAGGATTTTTTTTAGGAAATGCAACTATTTAGACAAATTAATAAAAAAGCCCTTAGTTTCCATCTATGCCTCAATGAATGTGAATTTTTTTTATCGTTTAGATTGTATATTCCAGACTGCTTTCAGGGATAAGATCTTTAATGCTGTGAATATTAAAAGGGAAATGGTTGTCATTGAGAGTAATTAAAAAACACTGGAAGCCATTAAAAAATCACTTTTTTTTATCGAAATGTGAATGTGTACAATATTTTCGTACAGAGGAAGTGTTAAGCTTTTAATTTGCTAAAAGTTGGGAAGGGGTTGTCGGAAGCGTTAATAATTATCATAGTCGAGTGCAAAACAAGTCAGAGCTCTGCGTTCGAATGGAGTGCCCTGCCCATGAATTAATGAAAACGTCATTTTTTGAGACAGCTGAAAGAAATTGGGCCGCGAGAATAAAGCGTTTAATTTCGGAGTGCGTGACGCTATCAAGACGTCGTCTCCATTTGAAAGGGTGTGACGGACATGTCTTACGACGGTCTCTTTTTTTACTGTCTAGTGGTCGATCCATTTTTTACAAGCGGTCAATTTTATCGAATAAGCAGAATTGAGAATTTCTACTAGCATAGACGCTGGCATATGAGTTCCAATTTTCCTAACACGAGATGGCTTATATTATTACTAATATAATAGCCCAGATCTGTCTCTCAATGATCCGGTAACGCTCTAACGTCACCATCAATAAAATTCGAGCCATAGCACTGCGAGACGTTAAACAGCATTATTTCATTGTTAGAGCACCTAAATTTCGGTAATTTTAAATTTAGAAAAGTAATTGACGTTCTAATTTCAAATTTAATAGCTCTAAAATAGTGAAATAAAATTTTTTATCGATTGATGTAAAATTTATCTCGCTATGATTAATAGTTCCCGAGAAATTTTAAATTATATTAATCATATATTTCAAATTAATTTCCGTTTTTTAATAGAAAGTAGTAAATCACGTCAGTGGTATGTTATGAGCTTGATATAGTGTGGACGCCACGATGCATCTGATTATTTATTGCAATCGTTATGATATAATTTGATAATATTTTTTGGTAACGTTAAAATTTACACAAAGATGTACAAGGAAAAGTGTTAAACAATGAAAAATACTTCACACGGAATGTTTTTTTGAATAAAGAAATATGTAAATAATATGTAAATAAAAAATATTTCCTGTCATAAAACATATGTTTATTTGGTTTGTTCTCAATGAATGTTAAACATTTCTCTCGCATATATATTTATTTAACCCCGTCAAATCTGACGGGAAATCTCTCGAATGAAAAGTTAATTTGCACCCGTCATACCATGACAGGTAATTTTCTAGTTTAACTATAAGCTTCTCGACGGAACATAATTTAATCACATACATTTTTGTCTTTTAAAAATTAATTTTAAATAACACTGGTCAACACTAATTTTTTGCCAACGATATTCCAGTGTTGTTAGGGTAATTCCGTGGTGCTGATTCCGAATCCTGTATTCTTTTTGTCAGATTGGCTCTAGTTTTTGAGATAAAGTGAAAATTATATTTCAGTAGTAATATGTACGCACCACTCAAATCACATTGAAACTGTATCAGATATAAATCTATAATCAAATCAAATTAATGCTATTGCATTAATTTAATTAATCAACTTAATCCTAAAAAATAGTCAATACATAAATCACAAGATAAAATCTATGCGGAAATTACATAACTTACATACTGTGTCAAATGTAAGTTAAAGAATAAAATATAAAACAATATTAATGAATGAAATAAAGAAATGAAATTCAACAAATAAATAGATGAATCATAATGGTATAATAAAAACGCATGATTATGTTGTATTAAGTGCAATAAAATGAAAATTAAATAAGCTGGTTCAGTTAATTCATGGAAATGCTTTTATATGATTTCCTCTTACGAAAAGTGGAAGTTTCGCGTTGGAGTCTCTAGCAGTAATGTGCCACTATATGTGTGTGCCACCTCCCTTGACATCTTTGTTCCAATACTTTGATATCCTGGTAGCCGAAGTATTTTTTTAAAGGTGTATTAATTTTTGTTACATTCTGTATTCTTGGCATACGTTCTGATCTAACAAATAATATTCTAGGTTTGGAGCTTAGTTTTGCAAGTGTTACCCTAAACAAAATAAATAAATAAATTTAATATTTCAAGAACTGCATAAACTCTTGCTGTGCATTCAACAAAAATACAACAAACTAACTGATTTTAAGTGACAAATTGACTGAAGCAAAATAAGAGTAGAATCCGGCTTGGGAACCTTATCAAGGGTCACCCCTCGGTGTGTATTTATTTTTCATTCGTTACTTTAAAATGTAATTTCTAGGTGATGTTGTAGTTGTCTTTTTTATTTGACTTTTGCTGCTGCATTCAATCAATGAAATGATGTTTGAAGATTATGATGTTGATTAGGAACTAAAAATTGGATATTGAAGCAATTTTATATATTTTTGACAACTTTGAAAGGAATCTGTGACAGGAAGTTATTGACCGATTTTGATAAAATAAAATTTATTACTCTTAAGAAGTTGAGTACGTAACATCTAATGCTATAATAAAGAGATTAAGAGAAAATTTAAAAATTAATGAAAAAACGGCCTAATTTAGACACTTCTTAGAACTTTTAAGGCCCATTCGAGGCCGTAGATATCAATCAATTTAATTAATTTTTTTACCTCGTTTTATTTCGCACCAATTCTGAAATTTTCGCACTGTATAGTGACCCGAAAAAAGAAAATTGACTTTTTTCGGCCAACCCTACTGTAGACACGATTGAAATGTTGACAATATGCATTATCTCAAAAACTAGAGACAATTCGGCAAAAGTGAAATTAATTTTGAAATCAGCAGGCTCAAAATACCCTAAAACTATTAAAATTTCCTTGGCAAATGAAAAAAAAGTTTTTCCCCCTTTGTAATATATTAATTAAGTAATAAAATAATCCACTTACCATATTTTTGACTGGAAGAAAGATATATTATTAGTAAAAAAATTTAAGTAAACAATTGCTGGTTTTCTTAATAGATAAATTTTAATAAAGAATATAAACTCAAAATTAATTTTAAAAATGATTTTTCTTGTAATCCGTATATTCATGTATAAGCTTAATATTATTTTTAAGAGATCTATTATTTTATAATTAGAAAAAATATTTTAAAAATGGGTAAACAGTGTAAGGTATGGCTTGAGTAATAAAGTTATCATGTTAATTATCATGATATTTTAAAATTGTGCACTTCGAACTTAAAATTATATCTAGTAATTAATTTTTTTAAAATAGAAAATTTGAAATTCTCTTCAGTTTCATTATTCTAACCTCTTAATGATTCGAAACCTAAAATATCTTGAATTTTTATCACAAAAATCAATTGCAAATCAAAATTCATTTGTTTACAATTCTATGAACTAAAATAACACTAAATAATGACAATGAATAATTTCAGATGAATGAAGCTAAATTCATCAGCTAAAATCAATTCAAATTCATCAGCTAATTCTTCAGCTAAAATGAAGATATTCTATTCTGTCTTTCGTACAATTTAGATTTGCTGAGTTATATTAATATACCATATATATATATATATATATATATATATATATATATATATATATATATATATATTGCAATCTCTTGAGAAAAAATTCCTTGTGCACCACAAGGCTTACAGAAGTAAGCAAAAGACTCAAAAAAGGGTTGAAGGAAGCTTCAAATTAAATGATACAAATGCAAATTCAAAACAGAAGAGAGGGAAAAAAAGACACATATATACAATAAATTGGTCACATCCATACAAACACGTGTTATTAAGAAATGAAGTGAATAAACAAGGGAAATAAATACCGAAACATAATAAAATTTTTAAAAAAGGTATAGATGCAAAATAACTGGTCACATATACTCAGAAAAATGGATAAAAAGGAGAAAAGGAGTAAAAACTGGTGCACTTTAGTTTAAATATGGTCTTGGAAAACTAATACACCATATTGCACTGCGATTTAGATCTTCAATTAAAGCGAGCTGGGAATAACTTTCGGTTTGGTTTAATTAAAGTCTCGTTTCGAAACAACACTGGGTCTATTTCGGTATGAACTTTGTCATTTTGAACAGTAGTCAAACGAAGAGGTCGAAGCTAAGCCGGCACCCCCACACCAGCGGTGGTACATTTGACCTTCGAAGTCAGATTTAACTTACAACAGGCGCACACACACTGCGAATCTTTCATATAGAAGGATCTGCCCACAGGTAGGTCCAAAAGTAGGGTTTCGAACCTGAAACCCTTCGATCGCGAAGCAGAGACCTTAGCATCAGGATTAGAAGTCAAGATAAAACTAAGGAAATTTTAGATGCTGAATTCATCTTGTCAAAAAGCAAAAATTTTGTCTAAAGCTTTATAATGGCGAAAGAAGCATCATTTAATCTTTATTCATTTCTATTAGTTTTGTTGAAAATTGCTTTGAAAAAGATATTTCTCTTCATTATAAAAACATTATACAGTGTTTTTTTTTCAATTTTGAAACCTAACCCTATTTTGTACCTGTTATTTGTTTCTTATAACATAGAATCAAACATTAATAGGATCCTAAACATCGTGTTATAGGAGAGTTATCTATACTTAAGTTTATTTATGTTTGAAATCATTGCATAGTTTCAGTTTGTGAGTAACATAATCTTTCTTTTCTTCTACAGGAAGATGTTCATTGGAGGATTAAGTTGGCAAACAGCGCCAGGTAAGGATAATGCATATTTTTTCAATTATTTACGGATTATCATTATCTGTGTTATAATCTGACATACTTGACTTCGGTATCTTATACTTGTGTGAAATTATATACACAATACGTTATTTCCAGTAGTACGAAAACGTTATCTATAAACCATTTCATGTAATACATAATTGGGAAAAAGCGGATAAATAAATTATTCACAGAATAAACAAAGATAAAATTTTAAAATGTATAGGGGAAAACAATTTCTATAGATAGATACTTTAGATTGAAGATATTTTATTGTCTTGAATGACATCAGTATAAATATTTTTAAGTCGAAAATTGCATCCCCTTAGAAAAAAGCATTGAGATATTGTCCAGGCTACCAATAGTGTTCGTGCTAATTTACTGATACCATGAAATTAATCACTGGTTAAATACTTGTTGCAAAAAACATGGAATAAGGAATAGAAAAAAAATCTTGCTAGGTTTGACATTTCATTTTAAAGATATTTTTTTATAAAATGGTTAACATCATAAAAGAGATTCCGTATATTTAAATATGAACATTATTAGTTGCTTGGCTATAGGCACTTTAGGTATCTTTATCCTATAAATGCCGAAGTTCCTTTTTTCAATAATATTTTGCATACTAATATTAAATGTCATGAAATCATGATATCAACTGGAAAATCGCCAAAAAAATTCTTGCCTGAAAATTTTATGTTTTATAGCCCTTCTAAGCCTAAGATCCCCATTTCGGAATGCTATGCAAAATCCAAAAAAATAATCAAGATCTAAAATTATATAAAATTCCAAAAAAAGAAAATATATTCCTACAATTGTATTTTCTGAGATATTTATTAATTTCAAGTAAATTAGTTGATAAATAACTGAAAAAACTTATCCTTTTCTTCTTCATATTCCAAGAAAAAACTACTTTTGAGTTTTACTTGAAAATAAAAAGACTACATTGTCAACCGAACGCTTAAGGTATCCGACTAGGTTGAAAAAGCGATTTTCGAAGAAAAATTCAAAAACTATTTTATGATCTAAAAATAAAGCCACAACTTTTAAGATTCTAAAACAGTCTTTGTTTTTATTTTTATTCCTTGATATTTATTTGAACTAATGTGTTATTATATTTTTTAAATGCATTTTTCTGAAAAATTAAAATTTCACTAAAATTGGTCCCCGAAAAGGGTGATATCTCAAAAAAATCATTAAAATTCATTGAAATTTTATACACAAGTGTCAAAAACCTTTGAGGGTGTAATAGACAGAGGATTTTATGATAGCTTTATTTAATCATGTCTTTCAGTCATTTTCAGTTTGACACATAGGATAATTTTGGGAAAAAATTAATGAAGCCAACTTTGGATGTTCATAAAATATTTATTAATTAAAGTAAGTTTTATCTTGCAGTCTATTACATTCTTGATAGTTTGGGAAGTACATAAGAGAAATTAAAATTTAATATGTTCCATATTTTTTCAGTGATGCTGTTTTTCTTACCATTGAAATTTTTATGAAAATTCGTGAAAAAAAACTCAAATATTTTCAAAACCTACTGATGATATATGAATTTTTATTTCTAATTGTGACTATTTAAGCCTATTTTTGTTATTTAGCTCTGTAAATCTTTTTTGTGCATGCTTTTTTAAAAATTTTTCTCCGAACCTAGTTGGGAACTTTAATACGAGCTGCTATCGACTGAATACAAAACAAACGAAAGCTTAAAAATACTTTTTGGAATATTTATGTGGGAAAAACTTGTTGTGATCACGGCCTGAGACGCCAATTCTGTGGGAAAAAGTGTGGGAGGTTAACGGGTCTATTCTGGTATCCCCGGTTGGGTTGGGAGACGTCACTTTTCCCGTTGTTAATGTGCTGGAAAAGTGACGTCTCCCAACCCAACCGGGGATACCAGAATAGACCCGTAAATCCCAGAACCGCCTACAGATAAAAATGCTTCATATAAGGAACACTCTAGGGGGAAATGCACCAAAGATAAAGGAGGAGAAACAGTAGTTTAAAAACTAAATTATTTATTAATAACATATAAAATGAGGACGGTATTTACACGTATAGTTATTTACAGATTGGACAAGAGAGATTTAGGGTTTGTTAGTTACTTTAAATATCAACTTACACCACGTTAAAAGATTAGTTACAGCAGGTAGGTATATAGATAGATACATAGCCATCGCCCATCGCCGCCGTGCTAACAGGGAAAAGACCCCCCCCCGTAGCTCGTTATGCTCACCTATCTAGCGCATGTCCGTTCTTCTTGATTTCAAAAAGTTATCTCCCCCGATTAAAACATTACACTTAGTTTTAACGGAGAGCTTACACCTACGCATCACGTGATTAGCACTGTCAAAAAGCGCGTGATCGTTATCTTCCGATATCTTTCCGCTGACACAACAATATTCAAATGAGCTTGTACGGAAAGCGAAAAAATATTATTAAGAAGGAATTTAACTTACGCTTTTAAGCTAGACGGGAAAAATACAATTCCTACATTTATGTTGAAAAATTAATTCCAGTAAGTTTATGATGCATCTTTAGAAGCTTCTCTGCAAAGGGGCGCTAAGCATTAATGGCTTAAACAGACTCAAACTCATACAACACAAGTTTTGATGCTCTTGGAATGTTAGAAATCCACCGACTTTCACGAGAGATGGAACCCGCGAAAATGAGCTTATGAAGACCACAACATAACATCTACATAAACCAGGCTGGTCAGAAGACATTTGTGGGTCAAGTATCAAGTTTCTGAGTCTGAAGCTTCTGATTATTACGAGAAAATTCTCCAAGAGTGAGCGCATTTTGTCGAAAATCCGGCACATCGCCCCATTTGAGTCTGGTTATTATGCTACAAATATTTAAGGATATCTGAGTATTTTTAAACAAAAGTTTCCTAGTATTTTGTAACTTAAAATGGCGTTAAAGATATTTAGAAAAAGGGTGATTAGGTAGTTATAGGGTAAAGAAACTTCAAAATATGAGTAAAAACATCGCATAAGTGACATTCATTCCTTCTTTTCAGAAATTTTCAGCCTTTGGGTGAAAACTAATTTTTTGGCGCAAACAGTCAACTCTCCAACGTATACAACTAAGGGAAGTTTACTGAGGGCAAAATTCGCAACAGTCATTCTATCCAGTTTTTAAATAGCATGACTTGAGCATTCCTTCATGTGACAGTAGTTTGATAGGGTCCATATCTATTCTTTCTTTTTGATATAGCGATGGCACAAATTAATGTATATTTTTGTTATTGTTTTAACTTGTACGGTATAGTGTTACATACTAGATTTTGAATTTTAGCTCAGTTCCAGTTCATTTTAGAGTTGATATCCAAAACATTGTTTTAAAATCATTAAAAAATTCTCTATAAACTTTTTAATGCGTAGTAATAAATGCTACAGAGCAAAGTGTTTCTAATGTGTGATTTTACATCTTATGACACGGTTTCAAATATAACACGAAACATATTCCTTGATTTGTACTATTTCTTTCTCACAAAATGCATTAACCTTTCAGCGGGCTCACGCATGCATGGGATACTTATATCCTGCTTCATATTACATACCTATATTATTCAATTATTAATTTAAGTGCAATTTTTATTTCTATAATCTTTGTTTAGTACGAAGCTAACAAATCTGGATTTCATAAATAAAAATTACATTTATTTTTGTAAAACACGTTATAAATATGTAATACGATGTACGATATAAGTATCACGCTGGAAAGTTAACACTGCACTTCTATATCAGAATTTGGATATAACAGGAAATACTCCCCTGATCTGCATTACTTTGCACACAGTGTTAAAGCACTGTGTTTGATACAATACTGAACGAAGCGTGAGGATTGGATTTAACTCCTTTACAACTACATGTTTGGAAATAAAACCGATGAAATTATCCATGAGTTTTTCTTCACGTGTTAAAGCACTGTGTTGATACAATACTGAACGAAGCGTGAGGATT
>BGPR01000043.1:321202-344194 GCA_013235015.1 Araneus ventricosus | reverse complement strand
CAACTACATGTTTGGAAATAAAACCGATGAAATTATCCATGAGTTTTTCTTCACGTGTTAAAGCACTGTGTTTGATACAATACTGAACGAAGCGTGAGGATTGGATTTAACACCTTTACAACTACATGTTTGGAAATAAAACCGATGAAATTATCCATGAGTTTTTCTTCACGTTATTTCAATGTGTAAACCGTTTCACTAGTTATCGATTCCTTATAAATATTCGTAGGCTTCCATAACCAAAAATAAGCCATTTTTGAGCTGGAACTCTTGTCGTTAAGGCGCTCTTCTACAAAAGGACTCAGTGTCATTCGACAGCCACTACGCCTCTGAATAATTAAAGCACGTGGCGAATGATTCAGGTGCAAGTTTCGCGTCGAACACTAATGGCGTCACATTACAGGTTACCCGGATCGAATGAGCGACGACATTCGGTGGAACATTTCGAATTTACTCTGGGCAAAAATCGGCAGGCGCCATTTTAAACGCCTCCGGATTCGGCGTTGCCAAAATGAAATGTAAAAATAACGCCGCAGAGATAATAAAATCTGTTTTATTCTGCGGTTTCGGTAATGTCCAAACGATTCCTAAACTATTGCGAACGGGTGAGATAACGGAGTGGCCGTTCGATTTTGGAACGAGCGTTCGAACGTTCTAATGTTCTCTGCACGCATCGTAGGCGCTGCCTAATGGCGGGAATAATGGAAATAAATAACAGCGGCCGCCGCCATTACGCTAAGTACGAAATAAATTATTCGTCAATGCCTTCGGAATTTCAACCCGCGCCTCCTACGAAAGAAGACAGGGAAGGTTTCGTCTTAACAGAACAGGTGGCGGTCCCCTCTGCTTTTAGAATCGTGCTTTCTATTGGTTTTGTAGCCAAGAAGCGAAGGCTTTAATTGCTCTCGCAGTTGGCGAAGTGTTCTTCATTGGTCTTTCCTTTCATTCGAAGAAATTGGAGTAGTTAGGGTCCATGCAGATGAAGGAATCGTTAATGACTCCCATTTCTTGCTTCGGGGGATGTTCGATCACTTGTCGATCCTCAGCACAACGCTGCCGCTGAAGAACGACTTCTTTTGTTATCGATAATTGGTAAAGTATGGAATTCTTAAAAGTTATTTTGTGAACTGAGAGTGCAAGCAATTTTTCTCTTCTGTTCAATGCTCTGAATTTGCGTCCAAGCCTTAAAATCAATCGTCATTTATTGTTTGATGGAAGTTTCACAATTTTAATTGTTTGTCAACGAATTTCAGTGATTTGTGAATGAAATTCACGTTCTTACTAAGTTATTTTACAAAAAGTTTTATTTTTAAGTTTTTAAAAAATACTACGGTGGCCAAATCCCCATAGACATCCAATTAACTAAAAGATCTATGAAATACATGAAAAAAATAAAATTAATAAGTACGACTTCCGTGCTGTTCATATACACACATATATATAATCAACATTAAGTTTTACTTTTTAATCAAATACGATCGCATTTCAGAAGAAAAACCCGTCAATAAATCGATATAAAAAAATCCAAACGATGATAGTATGAATCATTGAAATGAAACTTCTCAAAATAATACATTAGCACTTAGAATGATTTGCTATCTGTGAGTAAGTATCGCAAAGCGTTAAATAATTTCCACAATTTAGCTCATAGTTTTAAAAATCGATAAAAATTACATTCTCATTACATTTTTTTTATTATTTCTGCCAAGTTAAAGAAATTCTGAGGACGAAAAATATAAGTGTAGAATTTAAAATAAACTCGGTATTGCGATTTATAAAAGCGCAACAGGTTTTAGTTTTTCTTTTCATTCAAAATGTCCTTTTAAAAATTTGTAAACAATGTTTATGGCTTTTAGTAAAGTTGGGGCCTTTATGGATTTTAGTAAAGTTGGGGCCTTTATGGCTTTTAGTAAAGTTGGGGCCTTTATGGCTTTTAGTAAAATTGGGGCCTTTATGGCTTTTAGTAAACTTGGGGCCTTTATGGCTTTTAGTAAAGTTGGGGCCTTTATAGCTTTTAGTAAAGTTGGGGCCGCAACAGCCTAATGATAAGGTCTCAGCTTCAAAGCCGGGAGGTTTCAGACTGGAAACCCGACTCCACTGAAGATCCGCCGTGTATAGAGCCTATTGCACGTTCAATCATACTTAATAGCCAAACGTCCTCCCGCTGGTGTGGTGCGGAAGTTCGGAGCGGGGGTTCCAGCTCAGGTGTCGTCTCGTCGTCAGACCGCGGTTCGAAAATAAAAGGTCTGTTCCAAAATAGCCTCTAGTTGCTTCAAAACGGAACATTAAAATAATTAAATTAAACTAAACTTGAGTAAAGATGTGTACCTCATGAATGTGCCATTGTTTCTCTCATCTAGACATAGGAATTCGAAATAGAAATAAAATAAATAAATTAGCACAATCCAAATAACGTCCGCCTAAAACTGACTACACGGCCGAATCACGCGCAATACGAAAAGCTGAGGTTTTCACGACTACCTAACGAGTCTATTCTGGTACCGCGGTGGGGGGGGGGGGGGGGGGCGCGCTTTGGAGGCGGAAAAACAGGAAAAGTGACGTCTCCCAACCCAACCGGGGGAAGAATAGACCTAACTTTTAAATTGACAGAAGGCAGTTTTCGTAGCTGGATTATAATTAATTTGGACTATGATAATATTTTTTGAATTTCAGTCCAAGGTAATCTAGATATTCTGGGGGAAGGGGTATTTAAGCATTAAGCGAAATCTGAAATAATATTGAGGGCAATTGCCCTTTCCGGAAGAACGATGAGGAAAATTTCAAAAGCAATGAAAAAGTAAGTTTACAAGAAATTGCAGAATGAAAGCAGAAAGATATGCAGAAACATGTAGGTTATGTATGTATTGGGGAAGGTTGCCTAATTTGGACTTTTTTTAATGTATAGTGACGGAGAATAAATTTTAATGAAAACCGAGTTGTAGAATTTTTTTTGTAGTTCATTAATCTTCAGAACAATGTAATTAAACTTCTATAAAATGCACTTTAACCCCTTAACCGTCTTGCCTGGCATATTGAAGTGCATCGAATTATTGCATTTTTAAGTTTATAAACTAAACTTTAATCATTGATTGCTTTGTAATTTTATTCAAAGATTGCGTAGAATCCATAAACGTCTCAAGTATTCTATGCCTTCTTAGATGAATGAAATTATTATTTCACAAATTAGTGTAAGGAACATGGTTCTCATTAAAATATTCAAATAACTAATGTAGATATATGCTTATGAGTAGTATTGATTGGGAAGAAAAATCCTAGAGAAATTTAAACTGTTTATATATGAATTAAGAAATATTTCATTTCTTTTTTAAAATTTGCCGCCAGCATTTAATTGGCGCAGTTATTTTCAAAATTTTAAAAATCAAAGTTGTTCAAAATATTTTGTAAATGGTTCCATACTTTACAAAGGAATTACATCTGGTAGCATTTACAAGTAATATTTAAAGCCTTGTATTGCATTGTTCGCATTTATCTATCCGCAAAACATGCTGAGATAATCTTTTTTCATTTTTGCTCTTAAAGCGATTTCAAAGCAGAGTTTTGTATTTCTCAAAGAAAAGACATATGCAAGGCTGGCGCAAAGCCAGAATGCGATTTTTTTGTCTATTTGCATGTTTGTAAACAGCAACATGAAATAAAATAGGTCAGACGAGTTGAATTCAGTATACCACATTATAACTTAGATATTCAATGAGCTGCATTTTTTAGATTCAAAACTTTGTATTCTCTTCGAAATACAATCTACTAACTTTAAAATTCGAGAATTAAAGAACTAAGTCATCATAAAGCATATGATGCGTAGTTTTCTTGCGTGAAACAATACAAATTTCAAATTTTTTATATAAATACTACTGGATTCTTAGAATTTTATCGTAACTTAAACAGTTTAATAATTTATAAACGAATTCAAAAATTTGATTGATTGATTGATAAAACGGAGGTACGGGATTTTTAGCTGCAAAGTCTGTCATCCCAGCATTCACTGGAGATTCTAAATAATAAATGTCACTTAAACTTCAGATTCTGAAGTTAAAAATGTATTTTCTAAGATTTTGTCTGTGAGTTCCTACTTGCCGTGAAAGACCATATGCTTAGTTTGTTTACATATTGCCCGGAAGTCAATTCGAAAGATAATTTAGTATTTAAAGAATAATAAACAAAGCCTACTTGTTTTGATAAGAACACGCATGCCAAATATATGCTGAAGTGACGATTCGAGTTATTGCTACCCCCATGATAAATAAAAAGAATTTTTTCATTTTTTTAAAGATTTATTTGGATTGCACCGACTTCGTTCATATGAAAAAATGAATAGGAGATAACTTCCTCAAAATTATTGAAATTTTTTCAACTCTCTGTTTCAGTTGGGAATACAATCCATTTTTGTTGAAGATGCATATTTCTGCCTTCATAACTGTTACATCAATGACCTATTTAACATAAACTATATGGTTTCGCACATCTTATGTCTTTTGTGTGTGTGAGTGAAAGAGAGAATTTCTTTCAATGACACTTCTATGAAAATCAGAAAAATCAGAAAATGTAAAATCTTTTTTATTCTACTTGAACAAAAAACACTATCTGCATTTAGTTAAAGAAAATAAACCATGTGTCCCTTGTCTACTCGAAGAATGTAATTACAAGCCGAAAGAAAATCCACTCTATCCTTTGACACATAGAAATTAAAAGAAGATGGGAATTTCAAAGGTACAACTGTAACGAAAACTGGAGAGCAGAACCAGAACACGGCGTATAATGTTCGACAGTGCAGTGCTTGTCATATGAAAATCAGAAAAACTTGCCTATTAGTTTATTCGTATAGATTTGCTACCATTTCATCCCATTCAGAAATACATGGTATGTGGAGAATTAGGTTGCAGGGGAAATATCCCGGCTTGAGCAACCAATTCTGTGGGCAAAAGGGGTGGGAGGTTAAATCCCAAACCCGCCTACAGATAAACATGCTTCATCTAAGGAACACTCAAGGGGGAAATGCACCAAAGATAAAGGAGGAGAAACTGTAGTTTAAAACTAAATGATTTATTATTAAAATATGAAATGAGAAAGGTATTTACATAGATGGTTATTTACAGATTAGACTAGAGAGATTTAGGGTTTGTTAATTACTTATTAAAATATCAAACTTACACCCCGTTTAAAGATTAGTTAGTAGTTACAGCCATCGCCGCTGTGCTAACAGGGAAGAGACCCCCGTAGCTGCCTACGCTCACATCTACCGCATATCTGTTCTGCTTAATTTCAAAAAGCCATCTCCCCCGATTGAAACATTACACTTGGTTTTAACGGAGAAGCACCCACGCATCACGTGATTAGCACCGTGAGAAAGCGCGTGATCGTTATCTCCCGATATCTTTCCGCTGACACAACAATATTCAAATGAGCTTGTAGGGAAAGTGAAAAAATATTATTAAGAAGGAATTAAACTTACGTTTTTAAGCTAGACGGGAAAATACAATTCCTACATGGTATATTTGAATTATCTTTCTGTAGAAATTCCTGCTAAAGAGTACTCAAAACAAATGATTTTTTTTAGTTCTACGCGAAGTATCTAGATAAGGCGAAAATATAAAATTTGGCTATTCTTATAAATGTACTTGGGCTTCACTACCGTGCTCTAACTTCTGGACGAGATAGATTGTTAAAAGACGAAGCGATTTCTTGCATATATACAGGACTGGAAATGTCATTGATCGATAGATGGCGTTGAAGAACCCCCATAATACGAGATGAGTTTCAGGAATTTTTTTGTCCTACATAATCAGACATTTAATATGGCCATGCTTCATGCGAGACATAATCGCCAAATAATTTTAGAGGAAGCTTTTGCCAGTACTTTTGGATAAACATATTCACTATACTGGACCGTAAAATTTGGTTCCAGCAGGTTCGGAGCCCCGCCTATTTCAGGTACGACATACTTCAAAGCCAAAAAGTGGCTTTTAGACATCGGTGATGGTGATATAGTGATTTCAAACATACATTGGCTGTAACGATGTACGGCTCATTCTGAAAGCTTTGGTAAACGACATCCCCTTTTACAGTATTGCTTGTTGCCAGTATCACTAAAGCTGCTATAGCCAGCGATGATCAACATTCTGATGATCTGACGATGTCAGGCATCTGTTGAAAGTCGTAGAGCTAATTGTTTCCAACTCCTACGAATACAAAGTATATTGAAGGAGTTCCTATTGTTATCACTAAAACGTATGTTGTTCATTTATCGTGTTCTCTCCACAATAACGCTTAACAATGACTTTTCCAACCGTGCATTGCCATTTGATTTTGATACGTCTTTGAGGACCCTGCCACCTCCAGAGTTCAGTTTAGAATGGATAGGTTTATGTATCGTTTCGAAGCTGCCCCAAAGTAGCCCGAAGGCTCTTTTGGGACAGACTTGCAAATATGGATTGTGGTCAGACGATGAGAGTGACACCTGAGCCGGAAATCTACTCATCAAACATCCATGCCACACTGATATGTAGACTTTTCACACACCACGGCTTATTTAATGTACATCAGGCCCACATGCACGGTGGATCATCGGTAGAACCGAGTCTCAAACCTGGGATCCTTCGACCTAGAAGCCGAGACTCTAGGCCATCGCGGTCGAATATAGAATATACTCCAGAATATGCACTCGTTGGTGAAACACCCTGTGCATATATTCAACTTTCAACCTTTTAGCTAAATTTAAATTCGAACCCTCTATGTAGACTGAAACAAATTCCCATTTTGGCTGCGAGAAACCAAGAGAACATAGTCGATATATCAGCATCCGTCGTGACAACCGGAGGGGAAAATATTAAAGGCAAGAAAAAAGGCCACTTTCTCTGCAACAGCTGTTAATATTTTGGGAGAGGGGGCGAAAAACCCGTAATTTATGGGGCAGCCGTGAGGTGGGATAATTACGTTACCAACTTCCTAACTTTTTTACGGTGCCAAACTAAAATAGGCGGTGCTTTTTTGCTCATGTGTTTATGTGTATAAATAGGCTCGCAAAACCCAAATATAACGATGAAATTTACGATCTGGCGAAATTTATGAGGGGGAAGGGAAATGTACCACGTGATTAGCCTGGTCGTTAGTGGCCGTTTTGGGATAAACATGTAAACAGAGCGTTTGAGAGATCCCGCCGTTGAACGCTCGTTATTACACTCACGACAGGATTCTGAAAACTATTTTGACCTTGGTTACTAAAAAGTTTCAATTGAAATTTTAATAAAGAATAAACTGAATTTTAACCATCTGAAACTACGATTCATCTAAACTTAAGATCAGAGCAAGATGATCTGACTTTCAATCCGAGACGATCTTGATATTGAGAGGGAGGGGTCAAGTCAGGACAAAATTGATTATGTTAAACTATTACTTTCCCGTTCATATTGTAACGAAATTGTCTTGTGGGTGTACGTGAATGCAATCCAATAAGCAGGATTAAAAAAATAAAGTTCTTTATTTTACAAATATTCTGAGAAAAGAAACGTAGCGCAAGTATTAACACAGCACTAGTAAAAATTCACAACAGAGACTACCAATAAATCTCAACACAGCGCTCAAAGATATACTGGATATTGTTAGCTCACCAACTTGCTTGCTGATCAAATTCCAATCGACTCTTCTTCGCTTGAGAGCTTGCCTTTATACTTTTCAACAGGAAGAGACTTCATTACGTAGGAAGTGACGTAATCTCTAGAAAGTTCATAAAACCAGTAGAAATAGGTTGAAAGTTCGAGGTCCTTCTAGAAAATTCCCTTTGTAGCCAAAGTCGCCAACTTTGCCGCCAAGTCGCCAAAATGATCGCCAAATTTGTTGCCAACTCACCAAGTTTGTCGCGAAGATTAGCATCTCAGGGAAACGACTTTATAGCTTTGTAACAATATCAATGATATCAATAGTCAATATATAACAGACTTTAAATTATTCAACTTGAGTAATATTGCAATACTTCTATCTCCATTGTAATTGCAATATTATGACAATGCTGAGAAAATTAAACAAAGACTTTTTAAAAAAAATTAAATTTTGGTAATCTTTCTAAATTCTTAATTTGAATTACTTTACAGTCCGGGTAATCGGGATTAGATGGGGCCGGACCCTTTCCGGGTCGGCGAAAGCCCTGATTAAATGGAATACGCCTTAAAATGCACGTAATAAAAGTTTTGGATTTGGTGAAACCGTAAAAATAGATGGATTTTTTTCATAAATACATAAGACTTTTCCGACAGTTTAACATAGCTTAGTAACAGGATAATTATTTTCGTACTGAACTCTCACTAAAGTTAGTATAACCTGCCTTTTTTAAATCCCGTTCGCATTAGCGCGACTCTACTGTACTTTTACGTTATTTCATATAGGAGCAGGGTGGGACATACTTTCAAGACGGGTTATTTCATATAAGAGTCCAGAACGTTATTTCATATAAGAGGCAAGATCCGTGAATGTCCCGGATCACTATCTGAAATGAAATTTGAGAATAGTTACAGGAATATAAAATAAAACATTTTCTTTGGTATATATTAATAGATACAGAGTATTCTGAGACTATTTCATTAGGTGGTTACAATTCGTGTATCATATGGACGTTTTCGTGAGGAAAGAAATTAGAACATACAACTAGACTGCTCTTGAGAGAACATGTTGCTTAGTGAAGCTCTGTTTCATTTGTTTTGGTGAATGCAAGATACTGGTAACGCCATCTACTGAATAATAAAGAAGAACTCACACATTTGTCGCGGGATTAGAGGGAAACTCTAATGCTTTCGTGGTACAATAATTGTACCAACTTTTCCTCAAAAGAAAAATATCTACTGTAGCAATATTTGTACCAGCAGCTTGTAATATAAAGGTTAGTAATTTATCATTTAGTTCCAACGTGGTAATGGATGATATGCCATTTTGATTCAATGTTTTAGCTTCGCGCGGTATAATTGGGGCGGCACCGACTTCAGCCCATTGTTCCAGCTGAAGCCCCCTCGACAAGGCTCTCGAGAAGGCCACGTGTGCCCATTGTGTCTCGGAAAAAAAAAGAAGGGGGCGCAATCTCGCCTGTGGCGTGAAAAGGCAAACAATTACAATTAATGAGCGAACCTCCGAAATTTTCCTTTCATAAACTTTTGTCCTGCGGGAAATACATTACCTTCTCTTGCTCCCTGCAAGAAGATAACCGCGAGAGAGGATGGCTCGAAAACTTCTTCAACCCCAAAGTAAGAAGTTTTGAAGCCTTAATCTCATTGCCCGCTGCTGGAAATTTCATTTACATAATAGGGCCATAGCAGGAACAAAACATCTGCTTTACATGGTGCTATGCCTGCAGGGCGAACAAAGCGAAATTTTTTTCCTCGCGCTTATTTATCTGGTCTCTCCTTGTTGTTAAAGTCACGTCCTCGGGTCATTTGTTGGGGTTCCAGCCAACTCTCTGTAAGCTGCTGAGATCAAATGTTGAACATGTTTACGCTACTTACGGAGAAAACTCTTTTTTTCCAGCTTATAGGGGGAAAGTAGCAGTGTTTCATAACGGCTATTAAGCGCTGATGCAAATGGAGATTTCTGGTGCCAAAAGAGAAGGTTTAGAAGGAAAGTTGTTGGTAACTCGTTTGAAGGTCCCACTGTTTGGGGAGGAATTAACTTGGACAAGGGAGTAAACTGATTAAGAGAACATAAATATAAACTTGTGTGCAAACTGAGATGAGACAGGTGTCTAAGAATGGCACAAATACAGAAATCACAATGTATATGCTTAACTAAGCAAATCACAGCAATCGAAGTGTTACAGTGGATCATTCGAGATGTTCCTATTAGTTATTACGCACACTCACAGCACACACGCAGGGTCTTTACGAATGATGAATTGAAATCTTGAAATACTCTTCATTAGTGAGTAACTACGTAGCAAATTTGGTAACTCTAGGTTCAACGGAGCGTTGAATTCCACAATTAACGATTTCCGCATCACGCAGTATACAGATAGTATACCAGTCTAAAACAATAATCATGTTAAAAAAGTCTTCTGGTTGCTTGTATAGTGCCTGTAAGGCAAATGTTGAATACTAAATATGTATGTCGTGGCTTTAATCGGAAAACAGAGAACTTGAGGGTGACCTATACAAGGCAGTAAGGGTGTCTCCTCTTTAAATCTAAAGTCGACATTTGCGCTATCGGGAGATAACATAAAATATATTTAAAGTTATCAGGGAAAAGTAAAGCATCGTCATAAGAGTAATTCTAAGAGCTTGGTGAAGAGGAAGAAGGGGGGGGGGGTATCCACAAAATGTAACACCTGATGCAATTAAGCCTAAAGTATTATCATGTTACGATGTTTCGGAATTGAGTTTCGAATTAAACCAAATTTTTTTTAATTATCGTGTGCCCGTACACGAGGATGGACACACAAACTGCTTATTGACGGATCTTGCCCGACATTTGTCGAAGGCCTGTATACTTCGTAACTCAATAATTTAAAACGAAATCTTCTGGTTGCTGGTATAGGGTCTGTAAGATAAAAGACTAAATACTATACATGCATCTCAAAGTTTAAATTGGAAAATAGAGGACTTGAGGGTGACCGATTCAAGGCAGTAAGGATGTCTCCGCTTTAAGTCTAAAGTCAACATTTGCGCTACAGGAATGATGTTCGTAATAAAACATATTTAAAGTTATCAGCAAAAAGCATCGTTTTAAGAGTAATTCTAAGAGCTCGGGCAAAGGGGGAGGGTAGTTGTTCTCACAAAATGCAACGCATGATGCAATCATGCCGGACAAAGACAAATCAGACGAATCAAGCCTAAATTATCATGTTACGATGTTTCGGAATAGATGCTCGAATTACACCACATTTTAAAAAAATTATCGTGTGCCCGTACACAAGGATGGATTCATAAACTTCTCATTGATGGATCTTTCCCAGGCTTTGCCGAAGATCTGTATACTTCGTATATCAGTGAGTAAAAACGAAATCTGTTGGTTGTTAGTTTAGTGTCTGTAAGCCAAAAGATTGAATACTAAATATGCACCTCGAAGTTTAAATCGGAAAATAGAGAACTTGAACAAGACTGATTCAAGGCAATAAGAGTGTCTCCCTTTAAGTCTAAAGTCAACATCTGCGTTAATGGGAAGACGTTCATAATAAAACATATTTAAAGTTATCAGGGGAAAATAAAGCATTGTCTTAAGAGTAATTCTTAGTGCTTGGACAGAAGGGGAATAGGGGATGGCTCTCACAAAACGCAACGCCTTATGCAATCAAGCCAGACAAAAACAAATTAGACGAATGAAACCTAAAGTATTATCATGTTCCGGCGTTTCGGAACAGATGTTCGAATTATACCACAATTTGTTGAATTATTGTGTGCCCGTACACAAGGATGGACACACAAATCCTCATTGCCGGATCTTGCTTAGGATCTGCATATTTCGTAACTCAGTAATTTAAAACGAAATCTGCTGGTTTCTGGTATAGGGTCTATAAGGCAAAAGATTGAATACTAAACATGCAACTCAAAGTCTAAATTGGACAACAAAGAACTTGAACGAGACCGATTCAAGGCAGTAAATGTGTCTCTTCTGCGACTCTAAAGTCAATATTTACGCTACAGGGAGAGCGTTCATAATAAAACATATTTAAACTTATCAGGGGAAAAATAAGCATTGTCTTAAGAGTAATTCTTAGTGCTTGGACAGAAGTCGGATAAGGGATTGTTCTCACAAAATGCAACGCCTGTTGCAATCAATACAGGCAAAAACAAATTAGACGAATGAAACCTAAAGTATTATCATGTTACGGTGTTTCGAAACAGATGGACGAATTATACCACAATTTTTTTATAATTATTGTGTGCCCGTACACAAGGATGGACACACAAAATCCTCATTGACGGATCTTACTCAGGATCTGCATACTTCGTAACTCAGTAATTTAAAACGAAATCTGCTGATTGCTGGTATAGGGTCTGTAAGGTAAAAGATTGAATACTAAACATGCCTCTCAAAGTCTAAATTGGACAACAAAGAACTTGAACGAAACTGATTCAAGGCAGTAGAGGTATCTCCTCTATAAGTCTAAAGTCAACATTTACGCTACAGGGAGGGCGTTCATATTAAAACATATTTAAAGTTATAAGGGGAAAATAAAGCATTGTCTTAAGAGTAATTCTTAGTGCTTGGACTGGATAAGGGATTGACCTCACAAATACAAGCAAAAACAAATTAAACGAATGAAACCTAAAGTATTATCATGTTGCGGTGTTTCGGAACAGATGGTCGAATTATACCACACTTTTTTTAATTATTGCGTGCCCGTACACAAGGATGGACACACAAAATCCTCATTGACGAATCTTGCTCAGGATCTGCATACTTCGTAACTCAGTAATTTAAAACGATATCTGTTTGTTGTTGGTATAGTGTCTGTAAGGCAAAAGATTGAATACTAAACATGCATCTCAAAGTCTAAATTGGACAACCAAGAACTTGAACGAGACCGATTCAATGCAGTAAAGGTGTCTCCTCCGTAACTCTAAAGTCAACGTTTACGCTACAGGGAGGGCGTTCATAATAAAACATATTTAAAGTTATAAGGAGAAAATAAAGCATCGTCTTAAGAGTAATTCTAAGAGCTCGGGCAAGGGGGGGACGGGGGGTGGCTCTCATTTCGCTCGCAGCGGAGGCAGATCCTCGCTTAATAAGATCTTTAGTTGGGCTCGTATGCGGTAATTAAATTGGGAATATCTCGGCGGTGGCATCATATTAAATCGGAGGCTGCTGGTGTAAATGAGACGCGCGCAAAAACACTTGTTAATCTGCATCCTCCGCATTTCGGCATGGCCGCGGGGCGCCAAATAAATGCCCCTCCCCGCTAATGGAATCTCCGCACGCCCGATTGCTCTGCTTATTTCAAGAATGGGAGAGGGCGAGTTCATTGCGAAAGAGTAAAGGTCAGTGGAACTCAAGCGACAGGGGGAGATGTAGATACAGACTTATAAGAGTTAAGAACTGGTGAAGGTTTACAAAAACTATTGAGCCCACAATTTCTTTTCAACTTCCGGGAGTGTTCTCCCCTCAACTTTTTCGGTAATACTTCCAGATCAAAATGTTAGTAATGGACCGAGTCAATCGAGGCCCTGTTTCAACTCGACCATTCAGCATTTTGTCTGTTTTTCTGTAAATTTATTTTTTACGCAGTCACGACCAAACGCGCGGTTCGATTTTCTTTCAATTTGGTATGAATGTTAATTAAAGTCATTAAAAGCAATTTTATTTTTTTATTCCGTTTCAAGACGGTGGCCATTTTAATGATTTCAATGTTTGATAGGTCAGTGGAAAGTTTGAAATCATTAAAATATGCGATTCATTTTGCTAATAGCGAGACATTTAACAGTAATTTTGTGAATACTGATAAAAGCAGACATTAAATTGTAATTTTGCGAATATTGATGACAGTCTAGCCTTGTGTAAATAATTCGCATTCGAAAAAAATTAATAAAATGACAAAGCCTTTAAAGACTGCAATGAAAAGCAGACATTTTTTTTTTCGTCCGTCAAGTTTGCTGCTCACAGTAATAATATTAACTTGTGGTTAAAAATGATTGTACTTTGTGTTTCATCGTGTTTCATAACACAAAAGTTTCGACTGGCAACGATAGAAATCTTCTAAATGTGTTCTTACGAATTTCCACTAAGGTTTTTAAGGCGATAATTTCGGAAAATATTATCCAAAATAAACCATTTTTACGCTATGATAAAATCTAAAACATTGTCTAGTCAAAGATACCAAATTCATGGAGAAAACAATAATCTACCTATTAGCACACTGACTAGAAATAAATAAATTTAGTATTTTCTTTGCACGGAGTGGCAGCAAGCATGTAAATAACAGCAGGAATAAAAATGCATGGAACATTTCCTTTGAATGTGAATGGCATCGTGCAGATAAATAAACGTAATACTTAAATGCAAAAACATAATATTTCCATCCAACGTTAATATCAATGAGCATTTTATTAAATGTTTGGTTTCATAACATAGTGAAGAAAATCGTGTGTGTGGTCATAACAAGTTTCAAAATGTTTTTAACCCTTGGCATACGTTTTTATTTAACCTCCTAATTAGATGACACCAACCATTTCATATATTTTTTATTATTTAAATCTATTTAAGACGGTAAAGGATACTTGAGACATTTAAGCGTGTCCAGGTGATTTTTGTATTCAAAACTAATTGTTACGTTGACTTAATTACGGATTTAAATAGCTTACGGGCACAAAAGAGCCGAACGTATGACCTGCGACACTGATAAAGATGGGGTTAAAATCAGTATTATAACATGCTAAATTTCAACCGTCTTGATCATTACGTTTTAATCTGTTGATATTGTTACAAAAATCGTTCTGTGGGTGTATGGTGTAAACAGTCCAATACGCAGGATAATGGAGAATAAAAGTTTATTCACAAATATGCAGGAAAACACCTAGCGGAGGAAACAATAGATTTTGCACAGATTTGCAACGTAGACAGACAATAATTCACAGGTAATAAAAGTTCAGTACTTTGAGATTTAGCAACACGGTCAGTAAATCACTAATAACGATAATAGCAGCACTTTCAATAGCGCTCAGCTCACAATCTTTCTAGCTCGCGCTGCAGACGAAACTCCAAAGTTGTTCCAGTCGATCAACACACACTGCTCCCTGATCCAAGACCGGCCCTTATATACTCTCCCCGACAAGCCGTGACCTCACATGGAGTTTTCTCGTACATTCAAACGTATTTTCTTCCCTAATAGAGATATCGAAAGAAGGGTCGCATTTTCTGGAATCATCGATTTGTCGCCAAGGTCGCCAAATTTGTCTCTAAGTCGTCAAAATGGTCGCCAAGTTTGTCACCAAAGTCAGGAGTCCAGGCCTGGCTGCTGCCAGTTATCCCATACTTACCCCTGTAAAATTCTCTTTCCAATCATAAGACTAACATTGCTGGAAGCGACTTTCCATGTTCGTAACAATACATCTGTATCGAACACAACAAATTCGGAAACCATAAACTAGATTTAGTTTTGTTGCATTAACGTCACATTTTAACATAACACCAGTGCTATTTGGGATGGGCCACGTAACTTTGAACTATTGTCAAAGCAAACGGCCAACACCTGAGCCATATCTCGTTCTCCGAACTTCCGTACCACACCAACGAGAGACGTTTGACCCTCGACGTCATATGTGAACCGAGCCCTCATACATGACAATTCTTTTTTGAAAGTGGGTTTCGGACCTGCATCTCTCATGTTCTGAAGCCAAGACCTCACCTCAGGCCACTACGGATAGAAAGCGAGGTTTCCTACAGTGGGTTTAGTTTATTTATATTAACTTCCCGTTTTGAAGCATGAAGAGGACTATTTCGGAATGGGCCTCGTAATTTTGTATCGCGATCAGATGACTAGGACGATGCCTGAGCTGCCACTCCCCTCTCTACGCTTCCTCACCACACCAGCGGAAGGGCGTTTGGCCATTTCTATAAAGTGCTTAGAAACTTACAGACATTCTCTTTTGAAGTATTATTTATACACGTGATTCTTTTTAATGCTGTTTAACAATTAAAAATACATGATCTTCTACCTTATTTCAAGCATGAAAACACTCTTACTTTAAATTATGTATAGCACTCCTACTTTAACACGAATTCCCCCTTATAACCGCCGATTTTCGTGCAACCATGGCCGTGACCTGGACTTAAATCATTAATCGATTTCAGTTGCATGCCAAGACAACAATAAACTGATATGTGGATTTCATCAACGACTGCCATCTTTTCTGAGATACCTCTACACTTCCAATATCGTTACTTCATTTCATACACGTATTCGCATATATCACGCACTGAATCACATTTTACTATTAGCACCATACACAAACGGGAATTCATTCATGTTTCCCCGGAATTCGGGCATTGCAGAGAAGTAGAATGCTTCTTTTTTTTACCCCATCCCGGATTTTAATATCTGTAAAAGTAATTTGGTCGCGAGAAACACGGCGAAAGTGGCGCTGTGTGGCAAAAAAGGGCCCGTTGTCATGGGCAACGTAATCGCTTTCTCTGTGCGATTTGTTTTCCGGCTGACAGAACACGAGCGCGCGTCGATTTTTCTCTCGCCCGAAAAAGAGTTCTTTTTTTCCCCTTTTCCTCGCTTTTTTATTAATTATTTTTTTAATTTCTTCTCACGCCGGACGAAAAGAGACTTCCTCTGTTGTGGAATTATTGATTCGGTGACAATCAAAGGAAATTTTTGCACTCATTAAGCGTGTAAGAAAGGAATTTAGTTTTAGTTTAGTTATATTAACGTCCCGTTTTGAAGCAACACGAAGGCCAGTTTGGGACAGATTTTCAACCACGGTCTGAAGACGAAAACGACACCTGAGTTGGCGCCCTCTCTCTAAACTACCGCACCACAGCCTCTCTTACCCATCTATCCTTGTGGACTTTAAACTCTATGGGTGAATCGGTGGACGCACCACACCACCTCTTCCCTGTCCATCCTTGTGTCTAAACCTTATGGGTGAGTCGGCGGACGGGACGCACCACACCATCTCTTCCCCGTCCATCCTTGTGGACTCTAAACCCTATGGGTGAGTCGGTGGGCACACCACATCATCTCTTCCCCGTCCATCCTTGTGGACTCTAAACCCTATGGGTTATTGGGTTGTGTGCACCACACCAGCGGGAGGCAGTTTGACACCCTACATATGATTGAGCGTGCAAAAGGCCCTATACCTGGAAGATCTTAAGGGTAATAGGGTTTCGGGCCTGGAACCCTCCGGCTCCGAGATCTTTCCACTTAGCTACTGCTGCCCCATCTTTACTGAAAGCCATGAACATTGTTTAAAATTTTTTTAAACGGCTATTTTAAACGAAAAGAAAAGCTAAAATCTGTTGGCCTTTTATGAATCGTTAATACCAAGCTTATTTTAAATCTTATACTTACATTTTTCATTCTCAGAACTTCTTTAACCAGACAGAAATATTGCTGGAATTTCAAAGCTTTATCGATGTTTAAAACTTTGAGCTAAAATGTGGAAATTATAAAAACTTTGTCATACTTTGTTTGAGATTCGGTCGTATCGTCAGATTTGGGGGTCTATTCTGGTACCCCCGGTTGGGTTGGGAGTTGGGTTGGGTTCCGTTGTTAACGTGCGGAATCCAACCCAACCGGGGGTACCAGAATAGACCCCTTAGGCGGGTGTTATTTGGTTTGTATTAATTAATTTATTTTGTTTCTAGTTCGACTTCTTGCGTTCATGCGAGAAAAGCAATGACATATTCATGAGGCACACATTTTTACTCAAGATTAGTTTAGCTATATTAAAGTTTCGTTTTGAAGCAACACGAAGGGCATTTTGAGATGTACCTTGTAATTTTGATTGGTTTGTCTCGTGTTTCTTGGCACAAGAGCCAGTTTTGGCCATATTGCGCCTCGTAATTTTGAACCGCGGTCAAATGACAAAGACGACACCTGGGCAAGCACCTCCTCCAAATTTCCGCACCCCACCAGCGGGAGGACGCTTGATCTCCGGTTTATTTAACATACACCAGGTCCACGTACAAGGCGTATCTTCAATGGAATTGGGTTTCGATCCTGGAACCATCTAACTCCAAAGCCCTACGATTAGGCTTCTTCGACCATGAGTTTTCAAAGACGTTATGACTAAAGTGACCAGATTTTCTGATTAGCCCAGTCAATAAAGACCCCAGAACATCAAATTTCGGTAATAACTTGCGTAAAGCTGAATTTTACTCCACTGATAGATCACTTCCAGAGGAGCAATTTTACAAAAGTCGTCAAAAAACCCTCAAACTTCCTCCTACCCCTTTTCTAAGGTTCAAAATGCCAATATGTATGGAACAGCCATTATCACTGTTACTACTGGTCGGATCAAATTCAATATTTTTGTTTCGTCTGTTATTAAAGGGGCAGCAAGATTAGTTCTCTTTAAATTTACTTTAAACCTAATAGTTTTTTTTGTAAATTTTAAAAAATATGTGGAAAAGGCAGGTTTTATTTACTTTAAAATTTTTGTTTTATGCGCTATAATTTTTATATATTATATTATGTAAAACTCTTCTTATATAAGTTATAGTTCACGTATTTTTTAGACTATTGATATACAGTTTTATGCATTTATGTGCGATGCTACAGCTGGGGTAGAGGAAGGAAGCAAGAAGATTCGGCATGCATGAATCGTGTAATTTGTGAATGAAGTCGAAGTAATTGCATTGCATATACTACAAGATGTAAAGAAGATGAATGGGATTATGGTTGAAAAAACTACATGTTTAAATTGGGTTTATCGAGGAAGTAACATTATAAAATGTTTTTTATGCAATTTCTAATGCTTATGCCAGTTTTGGTACCTGGGGTTTTTCACTAACCCTTTCTTCAATGCGACACTTAAAAGCCTTTGGCATGCAATCCGGGATGTTGGAAAAGAAAAGGGTTTTTCAAAAGAATACGAAAGGATTTATGTAAATAAATGAATAAATAAAATAGAAAATCGGAAACAATAAAATAATTATTATAAAAAATTCGGAAAAAATAGAAAGAGATGAAGTTGTATAAATAACATATTTTGCTATTATTACTTTACTTTTATTATTATTACTAGTTTATCTTTAGGTTGATTCATCCACATTTGCATGTAAAATAAAAGATGAGAAAGAGAATTCTTCAGAAGTTCACTTTTTTTTACAAATTAAATCTAGCTCATCTTTTTAACTTGAACTGTGGGCTAATACGGAGAAAACGCCACAACCTGGGACAAAGAATGGATAATTGGGGCTGTTCCGGCAAATACAGGATATTTGGACTCTTTATGAGTATAACAAAAGTAGTGAAAGAGAAATTAACTTTATTTTGCTTTTATTTAAATCTAAAATTTTAAAATTAAATTTAGTTTATATCTTTTTCAATATGAACTCATAATTTAGGGACAAAACCGGGGCATTTAATTGAAATCTGGGGCAACATTTTTCCAAATCGGAACAAACCATAAGTTTTTGGGACTGTCCCAGCTAATTCCAGACATCAGGACATTTTAATATTGTGGAAAAAACGCTATACATCGTTAAAAATGCTATACAGGACAGACCGTTGGACATAGAGCTCACAAATTTGGCATATAATTACTTTTTGGATAGTAGATGCTCGCTAAGAAAGAGGTTTTCAAAATTTTAATTAAAAATTATTTTTAAAGCCTTTTCTCAATAACTTTGGAGCATAATACCGCACAGAAATCATTTTTGAACCACTTTAATATATAGCAAATTAGCTTTTCAGTATTGCCAATTTTATTACAGTACAATTTTTTCTTTAATTTTAATAAATCTCAAAATATTTTAAGTACATTTTACAATATTTTTCATTGCTTTAGTTACTGCTTTTATACACACGCATGTTGCGACGATATTAACTATATTTTTTGTGTGCACATATCGTCGCTGTATAATTAACAATATTTTTAAAAATAATATAAAGACGGACGAATCGAGTGTACATCATCATGCTCCGATATTCGGACAAGCAGTTCGAATCTCCTTTAATTTTTTCTCTGTTATCATATTTCCCCACAACTCTAACTATTATTATTCGTTTTTATTATACTCCACACTGAAATATGTACTCAAATCGGTTATAAAGAAAAGCAACTCTCTCCAAGCGTCAACTTGAGAGACCCTCCAACGCGCCTTTAGCTCGAAAACATTACAGCTCTTTATATTTAAGCTGCTGTCACACAGAGAGCTGTCGTGCGCTGTTATCTTGAGCGTGAGCACAATGTCACTCAGCAAGAAAGTTTGTAGCACGTGACCTGTCAGACAAGAAGACGGAAATCGTGGGCTGTATTCAACAGGCTTGAAAATGCACACGATGCTGACAAAAAAATCGTCAGCAGCGGAAATTCACACCAATCGGGTGTGATTTTGACGGTGACGTAGTTCGCCTTCCCCGATACAGAACTCTTGTCTGACCGGTTGTCTCAATGCGTCACGTCCTACAAACTTTTCTGCTGAGTGGCATTGTACTCACGCTCAAGCTAACAGCGCACGACAGCTCTCCGTGTGACAGCAATTTTATATCACATGGAGAGCAACCATGCTCTATTCTCGTGAGCACGCGCACAATGCAACTCAGCAAAAAAGTTTTTAGCATGTGACCGGTCAGACAAGATGACGGAAATCGTGGGCTGTATTCAACTGGCTTGAAAATGCACACGATGGGGACAGAAAATCGTGAGCAGCGGGAATTTAAACCAATCGAGTGTGACTTTGTCTGTGACGTTGTTCGCCAAGAATGGCACAACAATGACCGAAATGCTGTCTGACCGATTGTCTCTAATGCGTCACGTGCTACAAACTTTTCTGCTGAGTGACATTGTGCTCGTGCTCACGAGAATAGAGCACGGTAGCTGTCCGTGTTATGACGCCACTGATTCTGGACCTCGAACAACATCATAATGTTACTACGTAACATGTCAACTACATAATCATGTTACTACATGATAATTTCGAAGCCGGAAAAGACAAGCAGCGCTGTTATTGGAATTTTGAATGAAAGGTGGCGCACAGTAATTGTAAAAAGTAAACATGAAAATAAAATTTTTAAAACAAAAAGGCGAAATACTTAGCAATTATTCTCACCCAAACAATAATACAAAAAACCAACTAATTAACTTAAAACAAATTACTAGTTATAAGAAAAGAATAATAAAATAAAATTAATATAAAATAAAAAAAATAAAAATAACTTTAATTTCAGAAAATTTATCTCACTTAAATTTAAGACTTCGCATAAGATACTTTCTATAGAATACTAATAATAGTCATTTTCTATAGAATTTGGTTAGATTTGATTATTTTATAATGTGTTCTGATCAACATATAAGGTATCTCAATGCGAGATCCCACTAGCCCCCAGTAAGCTTGGTTAACCGACCTTAGGGTCACTACTTCACTTTACTCTACGACACGCCCCTGACTCTAGAGATAGAAATCTCCGGTTTGCAGTTCGGATGGGTGTGCGTAGCAGAATCTTTATTGATTCCAACAAAAAAATACATGGAACGATTTACAGTAACAGCCTTCTGACAAACCTTGAGGCTGTTATACATTTTACTATAAGCTATTTACATTTTTATATTGACTGTTTGATTATGTAATGAATCTTGCCTTTTGCAGACCAAAGAAAATATAATTAAACTCTTAAGTAGTAGTAAACTCGCTGTAAATTTAAACTCGTGAATTCAAGGACGATTGGGATCTTGTTTGCCTTGTTGGGGGTGGAGGGAGACTGTTTCTGAGTCCGAGGAAGAGTCATAATTCGTTTAGGTCATGTTGGGATTTAATAAGGTTTTCATGTTCTGTTAGAAAAGACATTAGTCTTCTGATTTTTATCCTTGATTATTTATTGCCTAGTAGATTTTTCCTACAAATAGATGTTAAATCCTCTCTTGGTTCTGTGAAGTGGTACGAAGATATTGGGTCACAAGACGTCGCAAAATGGAAGGACGTACCTATTTCCTAAGGGCACATAGATCTGAGTTACGGAGTTTAAACCTTTTTAGGTAAATTGGAAATGGACCATGCCCTGTTGCAAATAATATTTGTTCTCTTGACCAACGTGCTGGGTTTGATGAGACCTTCGGAATGATGTTGAATACTGGTCTGCCAGTTTCACCAGTGGTCCATTCATGTTGCCATTTATTGATTGCTATTTCTGAAGACGATATTTAGATTTTACATATATTGCGACTACATAAAAACTTATATTGATAACTTTTTTTATATTCTTTCCACCAAATTGAACACAAATACGAGTAAATTCGAATGATTGCTGCCAAACGCGAACAATGCTCCACTAAACACAAAATGCATTAAAAATAAAAGCGCCAGCATACTTTTTTCGTGTAATCCGAATCATGTCCCATTAATCTGTTCTGAAGATGGGGACAGGAGAAATAACCAGAAAATGTATACATAATCTCACTTAAATTAAATTCATCGCATAATTTATTTCCCTTAGAGTACAGGAAGTAAATTTGATCAGATTTCATAATTTTATGCCCCGCTAGCTTTTTAGAAACCCCACTAGGCCCCCTGTATGCTTGGTTAACTCTTTCAAGTTCACTACATGTTTCGTTTTGATAATTGTTAAATTTATTTCAAAAATGAGTATGAGGCATGTAGCTGATCATAAATATGTAAAGGAAAAATTTAGCATTTTTTATTTTCAAGAAATTTGTGGTTTCACAGTGAAACCAATGAACTGCAACGGGCTATTTTTTCTCCGAATAAGTTATCATAGAAATGCAATTTAAATTATGTATTTAATTTATAAGTATACGTGAGTATCCAGGATATTCAACCTTCATAAAATTCAATATTACTTTCGAAGATTCAATTTTAATAAATATCAATTTGTGAAAGAACCCTCATCATTTTGTTTCTCTTGGAGATCAAAACCAATTTATCTCCTGCAATGTCGATATCTTTGTGAATACTAACCGTATTGAACTGGAATTTTTATATAAGTTGGCCTATATATCTGGCTTTTAAGTTATGAAAGAAAAGTTACGCTACATTTCGCCCATGCGCAGTAAAAAACGCTCAATGTGTGGTTTCACTGCGAAACCAATGAACGCCAAAGGGTTAACTGACCTTAGGGTCACTACTGAAAACGATACACGAAATTCAATGGTTTATATATGTTTTGAGGCAATATAAAAACTTATATTGATAATTTTTTCGTATTCCTTCTATCAAATTGGATGACAGAGCGAATAAATTCGAATGACTGATGCCGGAAAGAGAACAACACTCCACTAAACACAAAATGCATTAAAAATAAAAGCTCCAGCATACTTTTTTGTGTAATTCGAATCGTGTCCCATTAATCCACTCTGAAGATGGGGGCAGGAGAAATAA
>BGPR01000043.1:309452-321192 GCA_013235015.1 Araneus ventricosus | reverse complement strand
AATCGTGTCCCATTAATCCACTCTGAAGATGGGGGCAGGAGAAATAACCAGCAAATTTATACATAATCTCACTTAAATTAACTTCATCGCATAAATTATTTTCCTTAGAGTACAGGAAATAAATTTGGTCAGATTTCATAATTTTATGCCCCGCTAGCTTTTTAGAAACGTTACTAGGCTCCCGGTATGCTTGGTTAACCGACCTTAGGGTCACTACTGAAAAGGATACACGAAATTCAATGGTTTGTATACATTTTGTGGCAACATAAAAACTTATATTGGTAATTTTTTACTTTCTCGTATACGAAGTATACAAAGAGAAAGTATTGTAATCGTCAAAAAATTCGAACTCGAGATTTTGATGAATCTCCACGTTTTAGACCTCCCTGAGTCCGAAAAACACAATTTTGGAATTATGTCTGTCTGTCTGTCTGTCTGTCTGTGAACACGATAACTCGAAAACTATTAGAGCTACGGGGATGAAATTTGGTATGTGGTCTTTAAACATAATTTGTAGGTTTCTATCAAAGTTTGGACAAAATCCGCCAAAGGGAAGTCTGTCTGTCTGCATGTTCGAGGTCATGCGAACGCTATAACTCAAAAACTTGAATAGCTAGATGGATAAAATTTGGAACACTGTTTTATCGTCATGAATGTAGGTCCGTATAAAATTTTGGGCCAAATCCGTCAACGGGCTGTCTGTCAGTCGGTCTGTATAATAGCATACTTGTTAACTCCATGCGCATGCGTAAATGCCTGTGTAAAGAAGGGATACTCCGAAAACTTGGCCGTTTGCCAAAAATCAATTCTGGCGGCGAGATTTTGTAAGAAAGCAAACATTTAGGGTGTCTCGTTTTACTTGCGTATTGGAAGCAATCTCTGCGCATGCGCAAGCTATTCTCTTGTTTTCTTTTCCGCACGCGGAACTCGCATTGCTAGAGTTTGATAAAAAAATAAATATTGCGAAGTTTTAATGCATACGCATCTTTTTGAATATGATTCTTCACCTCAATATTTTACTATCACTATAATCAACAATGAAAAACCTTCTGATAGTCATTGCATTCTGGGTTACAGTTGGTTCGAACTTTTTATCAACGCAGGGGGAAGGGAAATGACAAATGTTTGAAAAGTATACGAGAAAGTTTAGGGGAGGCCACTCCCGCTGGTTTCGTATTCGTATATTCTATCAAATTGAACGACAGAGCGAATAAATTGGAATGACTGATGCCGCAACGAGAACAACACTCCACTGAACACAAAACGCATTGAAAAAAGCTCCAGCATACTCTTTGAGTCTAATCCGAATCGTGTCCCATTAATCTGCAAGAAAGAGAGAGCAAGGGAAGGGGGGAGGAATAACCTCAAAACTTTCGTCCCTGGCGTAGGCGTATCAAAAGCGAGCATCTGCGAAGGTACCGGCCTTTTTTTTCGATTGATTAAGCCGGATTCCCTGGCCGGACGCCAAACGACGTCAGCGCGTCGTCTGGATAACTGAGAGATATTTCCACGTTTCGGATTCCACCGGGACCTCTTCCCTTCCAGCACAAGAAATGCCGTCCTTTAACAAGTAAATTCCTCTCTGGAACAATGGCGCTGGTTGATCAATTCTCGCTCTCCAAATTCGATTTTCATTCGGTTTGTACCATTGGACGCACCGTTTTGGCCCTCTTCCAAAGGGGGAAGGCCTGTCGAGCGAAACCTTGTCGCAGAGAATGTTCCATTTTGCGTGCGAGCTCTTCATTCGGTGGCATTTCTAGAATGCCGCGATTATTTTGCATTGATTGGAGGGATGCCTTTGAGACACTTCTATTTTTGGGCACCTTTTTTCCTACTTTTTATTCTTCTGGTATGCTTCCTCGTATTTCATTTAGTATTCTTTGTAACCGGAAGGGAGGAAAGGAGAACAAGATTCTTCTTCCTCGAAATTTCTGCCAGTAATATCTTTTTCCAATTTCGCAAACGATTTGATGGGGTCTTTCGAATCGTCTTCCCTCACACTGCTATTGATAGCAATGAATTTCGAAATGTAAGGAAGCAGTAAATAGGTTCCGGGAGATCAAGAATATGTTTTTGTGAGCTTCTTTTAAGATGTTGCGCAATAGTGCTTTCCTTTTGGTTTAATTGAATCGCACTATTTTTACTTTCTTCTATATGAAAGAATTGGAAAAATGTGATTCTGAGAGTTTCGTGAATATCAGTGTTTTAGTCTGCGAAATGTATTTCTGGAATTATATCTGTCAATAAGTTTTTATGTACAATAGAACCTCGGGAATCCGAACTAATTGGGATTGACATCTGTTCGGATTTCTGGAAATTCGGATTATTCGGAAAATTGGGTAAAATACTCTTGATATATATACCAAATGCAGTAGAGTACTGACTTTGCATACTCTGCGAAAGAGTATGGAAAAAGCTGGCTGCGATTCGCAGATTTATTCCCTTACGTCAGAAGAAGATAACAGATTTTGTTTCTACTAATTAAGGTGCTTTATTCATTCTTAAATACTAATTAAAATGTTTCTTTTAAGTCAGTAATAGACATTAGCTTTGTTTCTGATTCCTAATTGTTATTTTCGTTCATTTTTTAATAAAATTTTTTACAGAAAATTAAAAAGGGGCGTTCAGATTATCCAAAATTACGAATTAGTGGGGTTCGGATTCCCGAGGTTTCACTGTATATCAGAACACGATAAGACAAAAACCCTACGAACCATATGAACTAAATTTCAGCGCCATCTTATCCAATGGGCTGTAACCCAGGGCAGGAATGGCGCTAGAGTTTGCCCGACAGGGGGGCACGATCTCCCCGACAGGGGGGACGAGTGTAATGAAATTGGTCTCAAATTTTTGTTAGTTTATTATTTATCAACTACAGTTCAATACCCCGTACAAAAATTTTCCCCGACGGGATACAAAATTTTTCCCCGATGGGGGGGGCACAGCATCCCCGACAGGAGGGCCCTGTCCCCCCCCGGTCCCCCCTCTGGCGCCACCCCTGACCCAGGGGCACCATTGATGCCGTATCAACATGTTTAAACACACAGTTTACGAGAGTATAGATAATACGCTGCCGCATCGATGCGCCTGCGTGGGTATGACGTCCTTCCGTCTCGACACGTGGTCCCATCGATGCGCCTCCGCTGGTTTGACGTACTTCCGTTCGTGGCGATCGAAAATTCTATGGTGACTCTCCATCCCGAAGCCTGCGTTAAGAAGCTTTCTTCAAAAAAAAAAGGTGGTAGTAGGCTCCCCAAAACTTTCTCGTATACTCCTAAAACATGTAGAGAAAAAAATAAGCTAAAAGGCAGTGAAACGAACAGGAACCCCTCACGCAGTGGAGAAAAAAAATAAGCGAAACATCATACCACGATATCCGAAGGTCGTCCGACGCGGAAATGGAATTAAAAGCCGGCGTGATTACCAATAGGGCTGGGTGTAAGGGAAAGGAAACGAAATTTGCAATTTGAACGCCTTTTTTCTAAGCGATAGAGACAAAAAGTTGGACACAAATCTACCATTAAGGTAAGAAGGTCACATACCAAATTTCATTTATCAAAGTAATTTTTAAAGAGGTTATTGCGTTCAAAAATATGCGAATATACAGATAGACAGATAGTCAACCCTTTGACGGATTTAGTTCAAAATTTGATACAAACCTACATTCCGGATGGTAAAAATGTGTACCAAATTTTATCCACCTAGCTATTTAAGTTTGCGAGTTATCGCGTTCATAGTAACACGGACATACAGACAGACAGACTTCCCATGGACGGATTTTGTCCAAAATTTGATAGAAACCTACAAATTATATGTAAATACCACAAACCAAATGCCATCCCTGTAGTTTTAATAGTTTTCGAGTAATCGTTTTCACAGACACATGGGCAGACATAATTCCAAAATTGTGTTTTTCGGACTCAGGGAGTTCTAAAACGTGGAGATTCGTCAAAATCTCGAGTTCGAATTTTTTGACGATTACAATACTTTATCTTTGTACACTTCGTATACAAGATAGTAATTAATCATTGACTAAATAAAAGTAATCAATTCTTTGAAAGCTCCCAGCATTTTGATATTACTGACTCGTGTGGTTTCTACAATCAACGATTCAACTGCTTGCTGCAGTGCAGTGGCGAATCCAGGGGGGGGGTCTATCGGGCTACAGCCCCCCCAGAGCCAAGCCAGAATTCTTGATTTAATTTAACATCATTACAATTTTTTTTTCTTAATTTTTCTCTTTAAAAAATAATAAAAACGTTTCAACATTGATTTCTGGCTTGAAAGGCTCGAAAATTTTGCTACTTTTGTAGTCATTCCACTTGTACTTGTAGCATCGACGCGGTCGAAGACATTTTTTGGCTAGTTATTTCATTGTAATTTTTGTTAAATTATCGAAAGTATTGTATTGTTCTTTATGATTCTTATTGTTAGGTGAGGAAAGTTTGTCAAGTTAAAGAATTTTTGTTTACTTTAGCCTTGAAGTTTGACATTCATCACGACGATACAAAGTTTTAATGACCAGCCCCCCCCCCCCCCCCAGACCGGAATCCTAGATTCGCCACTGCTGCAGTTAGTATCGGTCGTAGAAATTCTGAGAAAAGTACTCCACCCCTTGCTCAGACTACTAGAGATAAAAATCAAAAGGTTCCAACTCTCCAGAGGTACGTTTTTCAGAACATGGGCAAAGGAATGATTCAGAATATTCCGGAAACGAGCGATAGGGGAGGCAGGTTAACCTCCACTCTGTCCTCGAAAGAGCAGGCCTGTTTATTTCTGAATAATTGCCCGGAGCATTAGAAATGCGCGGATAATACCCGTGCGCAGCGCAGGCTCAATAATTAACTGAAATGAAATCAGCGCGAAGATCCCGACTCGTTTGTTTACACAAAATCCCTCCGCGACTCCCGGGAACAATGTCCGGGCGCCCTGCCAACCCCGCTGCAAATCACGCCCATTTCAATGGAAATTTAATTCTCCTAATGAACAGAGTCGGATCTCAATGGAGTTCGTTCAAAAATTGCGGGAACCCTACATTTCCAGCTTACTGAATAGTTAAGAGTCATTACTGTTATTATTATTCAAACTCAAAGATAGTTAGACCAGTTCTGAAACATAATTTCCGGCATGGTAAAATTTTTTTTAGACTACAGGATCTTTTAGCTATAGCGCAATTTAAAAATTGCAACTTTGTAAAAATATGTAGTAGAAAGAATATGTGAAAAGGAACAGGAAGTTTAATATATCTTTTTTTTTGCTTTAAAACTTTTGTTCTTAGAAATTTTAACTTCTAAAAATTTTTTTCTGGCTGCCTGGGCTAAAATGTACCGCTTATAGCACATTGAACTTCGCTCTGTTATCTTAAAATTTGATATGCGTGTACACTAAACTTTCTTCGTTCATTTTGATTAAGTTTAGTTATTTAAATTTCTGTTGCTTCATTGATTTGAAATAAAAGTTTCTCTTGTTGATGATATTGACTATATAATTAAAACTAAAACCTGAGCAGGATCTCACTAATTTTTAACCACATATAATACTGTGTTCAAATTGCCAGAAAAAATAATAAAAATATCTGAATTTTAGACACAATGTATCTGATCATCTGTATTTAGTTGAATAAGGTAAACATTATTTTAAAGAAACATGATTATTTATTGTTTTTCTGTAAGTGTACAAGCACATTTGTAAATTATGTGTGTTATTTAAAAGCACTGCGTGCCGTAACATTTTCAATTTAAATTTACATATATATTTCGTTCAGAAGTTTGCATATAGTTTAATACGTGTAATACTCTCCTTTAAAACATTATATCAAAATATTTATGCAAATGAACAAAAATACTGTTCAGCAACGGATTCCGAGACTACCACTTTTGGACGATTTTACACCTGAAAGGGGTGTCAGGCAATGAGTTATATGAGCGCATTTCCGGAGTTCTTTGTTAGATCACGCTCAGTAAAATGTAAACATTACCTTTCCGTTCTTCACTCCCCCTTATTTTGATGGAAATAACTCCGCCCGCGCATGCGCAAAAGCGAGGAGGGTTTCCGAATCCGTTGGTGAGCAATATTGTACAAATTCTGAGGGATTTTCAAAATTATACAGACACTTTATAAAGCGACTGTGTTTATATATTAAAAGTATTTGTCCATTAGTGATCGTATTACAAGCAAATAACGAAGAAACCAGTACAATTTCTTGAAATAGAACTGAAAGAGAATACAATTTTCTCGATATTTAAAATTGTAAATTTTCGGGTCACTACAAATATGCTTATACTGAATCTTATTTTAAAATATATTTAAAATTGCTTTTATGAATAGTAATGATCATTTTACTTACGGTAAATTTCTTTTAATTTAAAGATTCATGTGCTTCATTAAGATTACGTTTTTCATGGAATTTAAGTCATCGAAAAGAAACATCGAAAGAGAACGACTTGAAGATTGAAAAAACGCAGGGAAATACAAATACTCATAAAAATGGTTTCTGCGTTTTATAAGGCAGACCTTTGTAGGCTAGAAAGTAAGCTCAAAAATATACTCCCGACACCCTCCACTATTGCCGAGAACTAGCTCACTGATATTATAGAGAAGGCCGGATTTTCAAATCCACAATGAAACTCCACCACAAGCCACTCTCACAGGCTCAAATCAGGATCATTGGATCTTTCCGACCCCTCACTTGACCTAAGGGCAAGATCATCCTAAAACAGTTAACTAAGTTACCACAAAAAATATACTCCGGACACCAGCCACTATTGCCGAGAACGAGCTCACTGCTACTATAGGCAAGGCCGGATTTTGAAATCCACAGTGAAACTCCACCACAAGCCACTCTTACAGGCTCAAAACAGGATCATTGGATCCTTCCGACCCCTCACTTGACATAAGGGCAAGATCATCCTAAAACACTCCCAAGCCGGAAGTCATCATCTCCTGTGCAAGACTCCATATTAGTTGGGGGCTGTGGCCACAGAAAGTTCGAAGACCTTCACCACGGGACCCCTTCTATCCCAAGAGAGAGCAGTCCACTCCGTAACGTCTATGCCCCGAATAGGCAGGGAATCTCAGGATTGATGAGAGGCTCGACTCCCGATGTGACTGTCCAGCCAAAGGACCACCAAACCTTGTCCGTATTACTCTACCGGGAGTATACTGCGCATCAGCCAGCCCCGAGACAGCTACCAGGGTTCACCCTCCCTGCAGTGTCTCGTAGGCAGTAACTTACCACAGTAGGTAATTCTGAAGTAATCTACCAAACAAACACCTGACTGCCTGGGAAATGTGTACAGCGCAGAGAAACTGGCGATTTTGCTACCTTTAAAATACGCTTGATTAAAAATGGGAATCGTCTCTAACGCGTATATATATATATATATATATATACGATACTTTCGATTTTTTAAATTTTCGTGATTGCTTTTGTCTTTTATTCCAGAATTTTTCCATTTTTTATTTGTCTTGTGCTTTTTGAGGGGATAGCGACAAATTTTTTAAGGTTTTCATATGTCGTTAGCAGAAAAAAGCACTTTTTAATATAATAGGCGGGCTTCTCTTCCTCACGAGAGGTTCGCCATGATATTTTTCGATTTATTAAATTTTTGTTTTCTTTTTTTTGCCCTTTGTTTCGTGTATGTTTTTGAATTTTTATCTTTTGTTCATTGTGTTTGTTTTGATATATATATATATATATATATATGTGATATTTTAATTTAACTTTCCTAAATAATCTTAATGACACCTCATTTAAAATACTTCTACTTTCATCATAATTAACGGACTACAACTTTCTTTACAAGTCACGAGGTTCTAAAAGGGAAAATTCCCTCTTCTGAGTACTTAAGCGTTCTGCGCATTCTTTTCTGCCCTTTTTCACGCCAGCATGTAATCATTCAACAACAACGCGCCGGGCGGGCGTAAAAACTTCTAAATTCTGGTCATGGAGCTGCAAATAAATGAAATACTTTTAGCTATGAAGAAATAAAACCTGATGCATAAATAAAATGAAGATCTAAACAAAATTCGTCTTTTCCTTGAATTGAACAATGGACTGCCTTTTCTCCTTATATAAAGCCTGATCTTACATATATATATATATATATATATATATATCCTTCTCAAGCAATTCTATCATAAACCTTTGAGCTAAACAATTCTACATTCTAGCTGAACCCTTTCCGGACGACTGTCACTCGGGCGTGCCAGCTTCTCTTAGCGTAAGCGTGCAGCCGTTCTCATAGGATTAATAATATTTTATTCTTTATTCGTTTGTCTTGATTGTATCAGCCGTTGCTTCTCGCGCATAACGCAAGAATGCCATCCTAAGAACATTATCATTTAAAAAAAGAGTGTATACACATCAGAATATAGTAACGTTTTGTCAGAAGTCCAATCTTCAAGTTCCAATCACAATCGTCTAGTTAAATTAAGTCTAACTTCAATGTGTACGCTATTACTAAGAAACTGTCATTAACTGTAAACGTAGTGGATTTGCTTTATACTTATTGCATGCTGTTGCAAATAAGTCTGTATCTCTGGTTGCGTTTAAAGTTCATCTGTTTTGCGTCCACATCATTTCGATCAGCGATATAACGAATTGGTTTCAAGAGGTCTATAGATAGGGTTACTGTAATATTTTTAGTTGAAATGCGGACGCGCCAGGGAGTACAGGGTTGAAGTTTCTTGGGGGAGTCAAAATATAGTATAAAATTCTAATAATTGAATGCCAACTGTTCTCTTTAATAACAACAGCGCAGAGTTTGAGAAAATTAAACAAAAAATGGGAAATCTGAATATAAAGAAGATATAATTTTTATTAATCTCTGATAAATAAATTTTTATGTATGTTTTAAGGTACAATTGGAGGCTCAGAAAATAAGTCTGCGTATTCGGTATCTTTTGCAGAATACTCTAAATCATCGCTTGAGGCAATAGTGTTTTTTGATAAAAAGATTTCGTACTTGCCGTAGAAGCTACCTTTTTGGATTTTCTCTTTCGGTCTTTAGGTTTTCAGACGGTTCTCAATATCGTATAGTCCTGTAATGGTTTCTGATGTATGTGGTTTTATATCCAAATTCAATAATGATCCAGTTTGTCTTTTTATGATTTATTCACAACACACACACACATACGACATAAACATATAAGATAGAAATATACACATGGCTTAGAGCCGGGTCATAATCTACACCCGCTCGGGGGTAGAGTCAGTAGGAATCTGAAAGTGAATCCCTTCGGGGGGTAGGGATGACAGTTCTATTTTTCCCTTTCTAGGGATTACTGTAGCCAAGTTGCCACAGTCCACGATGTTCCACAGAAAACTCTGAGTTACACGTTACACACTTGACACGATTATTACTCTTCTCACATCGCTTCACTCTTCTTTTAGTTTTACAGTGAAAACGCACTTCCTTTTCGACATTTTCGAATGATCAATACTTGAACAAAAGTTTTTCTTTAGAAAACGAGAGATAATCAAGCAAATTATTTTGTTCAAATACAAGAAAGCGTAGAAGCCGTAAAAGTAAAATGGCAGCACATAACTAATGGGTGAAGAGAGGATACACCATTGTGTAAATAAGGGATTTTCTTTCATTGGCGGTATAACGCCAACTTTTTCGAATATGTCAGATTTCCCCTATTGCAACCGAATTTCTGACCGAAATCCGGGCATTTTACAGCTCCGGACACTATCAAGGGCTTGAGCTCGAAATCAGGACTCTTCACACAAAATCAGGACTTATGGTAATCCTATGTATACATGATCCGAGGTCCAAAATTGGGGGTGTATCGCGACGACAGACTAATTGTGCATTCAATCTACTTTTTAAAGTCAAATAGGATGAGAAAGGAGGTGGAAATAAAAAAATAATAAATATGTATCTTTGATACCTCCAGTGGCTGGAAAAAGTAGGGGGGGGGGCAAAAAATTTATAGACACCTAAAAGTAACCTGATTATAGGGGAAAAACAACGAAGTTTAAAAATTTAGTTACAAAATAAGGTATAAGCTTCTATTCATGCTAAAAAATGAACGCAAAAGTTGAAAATAATTAATAGATTGCCATAAAATGCATGGTTCGAATAAAAGCATGGGCGCCTTTACCTTCTAGGAATATTCCATATGTTTAAGAAAATATACATAAAATATAATGTGTTATATAAGGCGCCCACGCTTTTATTCGAACCATGCATTTTATTGTAATCAGAAAAATTATTTTCAACTTTTGCGTTCATTTTTTTCGCATGAATAAAAGCTTATACCTTAAATTTTATTTATTTATTTTATTTTCTGCTTTTTAGTGACGGCTGACACGAATACACGCGATATGTTAGGCATAGTAAACCAAATTCAATTATTGAATTATCCAATATAAAAGACATATTAAAATTATTATATACATATGTACAATTACATTTTAAAAATGATTTAATGACATTAACTTTCTGAAATATAAATCCGTAATATATTACGTGATAACTTACAAAACGTTTGGCGCACGAAGTAAAAAAAAATCGACTTCTGGTTGTTGACGAATTCTAATAGAAAGTAAACCCATGATGCGTAGAAACACGAGCTATTACGTCATTCATCGGTGCAGCGCCGGAAGTATAGCGCATTGTCTGTTAGCTTCCTGGTGTTGTTACAACCCTACGTAACGGGAGGTTACCACCTTCCAAACTTTATCTCCCAAATATAGGGCTAAAATTATAATATCATTTTTTTAGGTTTAAAATAGGTATAGATTGCAAAATTTTTGCATAATATTGTATTGTCACCGGAAACCCACCACAGTGCTAAATGTCACAGCTATAGCTCGATTGGAAGTAGGTAAGAAATCAATCTCAATATTTGAGGGCACGACAGTCAAGTTGAATAAAAGCTTATAATTAGCCAGCTTTCCAGGAAAGTGTTGTTTTTTCATATAATTCCTAGTTTTAGGCAATTAAAATGAAACAAAAATGTAATTTTCCCCCCACAAAAAGTAAGGGGCGAGTGCCCACGCGCCCCCCCCCCCCCCCTCCCCGAGTTGCCGCCACTGGTTACGCCGCTGCCATAGATTGAAAATTAAAATTAAGAATCCCATTTTTTACTTCAAGGATTCCGCCACCTCTCTTACCTGAAAACATAGGCATTATAGTTACCAAGCTTTTACGTCTTTCGAGAGAGTTACAAAGTATACAATAATACAACTTTGTTTACATTTGTTTGTCTTTTTTCATCGTCTGTCTGCAGCTGCGTCTAACATTGTTCCACACTTGTTTCCGAATGAAAATGAGGCGGGAGGAAAACCGTCAATCTCTGGCAGACAGCTCTCAACTGAGCTCCGTTTTGTTTGGGTGGTGTTTGTTTACAAAGTAAAAGATTGTTTTGGAACAAGAACTTTTCTTATTATCACTATCATTACGTTTTCTGGAAATTGAAAACAACGCATTGGATTAAAGAAGGCACGTTGCCAAAGAATTCTTAAAATATTGAGTAAATATATGATTTAATCGCCATAAATCAATTGTTTGCTTCAGACTAAATGCATTTTTTTTCGTTTTTGAATTACTACTTTAAATAATTGAATCGTTGATTGCATAAACTACATGAATCAAAATGCTGGGAGCTCTGAGAAAACTGATTCACTTTTTAAATCAATGATTAAATATTTTTTTCACCTGGTAAATTTTGTATATCTAAAATGTGACTTTACTTGACTCTTGTCAGTTCTTCATCCATTATGTAAATA
>BGPR01000043.1:298186-309442 GCA_013235015.1 Araneus ventricosus | reverse complement strand
CCCCCCCCCCCTCCCCGAGTTGCCGCCACTGGTTACGCCGCTGCCATAGATTGAAAATTAAAATTAAGAATCCCATTTTTTACTTCAAGGATTCCGCCACCTCTCTTACCTGAAAACATAGGCATTATAGTTACCAAGCTTTTACGTCTTTCGAGAGAGTTACAAAGTATACAATAATACAACTTTGTTTACATTTGTTTGTCTTTTTTCATCGTCTGTCTGCAGCTGCGTCTAACATTGTTCCACACTTGTTTCCGAATGAAAATGAGGCGGGAGGAAAACCGTCAATCTCTGGCAGACAGCTCTCAACTGAGCTCCGTTTTGTTTGGGTGGTGTTTGTTTACAAAGTAAAAGATTGTTTTGGAACAAGAACTTTTCTTATTATCACTATCATTACGTTTTCTGGAAATTGAAAACAACGCATTGGATTAAAGAAGGCACGTTGCCAAAGAATTCTTAAAATATTGAGTAAATATATGATTTAATCGCCATAAATCAATTGTTTGCTTCAGACTAAATGCATTTTTTTTCGTTTTTGAATTACTACTTTAAATAATTGAATCGTTGATTGCATAAACTACATGAATCAAAATGCTGGGAGCTCTGAGAAAACTGATTCACTTTTTAAATCAATGATTAAATATTTTTTTCACCTGGTAAATTTTGTATATCTAAAATGTGACTTTACTTGACTCTTGTCAGTTCTTCATCCATTATGTAAATACCACCTAATAATGAGAAAATTATATATCTAGAATGTGACTTTACTTGACTTTTGTCAGTTTTCCATCCATTATGTAAATACCACTTAATAATGTCAAAAGTATATATCTAGAATGTGACTTTAGTTGTCTCTTGTCAGTTCTTCATTCATTATACCACTTTATAATGTGAAAATTATCTATCTACAATGCGACTTTACTTGACTCTTGTCAGTTATTCCTCCATAATGTAAATACCACTTTATAATGTGAAAATAACATAAACGCAATTTTGGAAAAAAAATTGACTCACATGGTTTCCGCAATCAACGATTCACTGTAACTCAACTCGTGTTACTTTTACTACAAATCGATAAATATGTTTCGATTCATTATCAATATGTTTACTAGTAGCGTTTGGACGTTTCTCACGTTCGAACGCTAACATCTTTATTTTTTCCCGCATAAAGTTGTCACTCCTAATAACTATTCAAAAATTATCATATCTGTCTAATGTTTTTGATTGTCAACAGTACATTCCCTTTTACACTGCAGATATTTGATTTTGTAATACTGGTTTTTTCAGGTGATAGCTTCGGAGATAATTTTCTGAGAAAACAATTTTTACTCTATGTTAGAATTCGAGACATTAAATGTCAATGATGATAGTTTCATTGACGTACTATTTTTCTCCTATTTCCAAATTTAAAAAGAAATCTATTTTCTAATGTAATTAGTTCATGTGATGATACAGTCACGCAGCAAAAGTTGTACCATATTGGCACGTATTTTTCCTACTTTCACAATGTTAAAGGATTTCAAAATGTAATTGATAGGTATGTAATATAGGCATGTATCACGAGCAGTGGCGAATCCAGATTTTGGTCTGGGGGGGGGGGCTGAGGTCATAAAAAATTTTGTATCGCCGTGACGAATGTCAAACCTCTTGGTTTGTGTATACCAAAACACTTTAACTTAACAGACTTTACTCACCTGACAATAACAATCATAAAAAATAATACAATACTTTCGATAATTTGATGAAAAAGGGAATGAAATAACTATCCAAAAAATGTCTTCAGCCGCGTCAACGGTACAAGTGGAATGACTAGAAAAGAGGAAAACTTTCGAACCTGCCAACCAGAAAACAATATTATCACGTTTTTATCATTTAAAAAAAAAAGAGAAATTAAGAACAAACAGTTATAGTGATTTTAAATAAAATAAAGAATTCTAACTTAGCTCTGGGGGAGGCTGCAGTCCGATAGCCCCCCCCCCTGGATTCGCCACTGCTCACGTGAGCATGTATTGACACCATTATAATCAGGTTAATTCGGAATCTAGCATTGCGCATGTAAATAGCGATGCAAAAAATATGTAAATTGTTTTCTTTGGTTTTGAATTGAAATAAAGAAGTAAATAAATGTAATAATTAAAAATGATTGTAACATCTTCATTCTACTTGAATTCCAAAACTCTTGTTAAAAATATAATATGTCTTTTTCTGTAGTTTCACAGAGCAGCGAAAAAAATCGAGGATGCTTTTCGAAAAAAGTACCTTTTGCCATTGACAGATTGTGTTCAAAATTTTATGCAGTTCGTATAATGTTAATGTCAAAATCTCATGCCCAATTTCACCCATTTAGAAATTTGCATTTTTGATTTCTTGTATTCCAGACAGACAGATACACAGACAAAAAGGCACAATTCCCAAAACGACTTCTTCGGATTGAGGAGGTTCTAAAACGCCGAAGTCTTTATCTAAACTTAGTACATGAAACAATTTAGTGGAAAGAGTTTTTACAAAATATACTTCTATCAGTGTTCTAAAAAGTAGATTTTTTTAAATTTTTGTTACGGTGGAACCCCATATATCGAACTTCCATATATAGAAAATCTCTAATATCGAACCTTTTTCAGAATTCTAGGATTTTCATTAGAAAAATAGTTTCCGCATATCGAATAAAATTTCTATATATAGAACAAATATTTTCGCATAAAAAATTATGTATATCTATTACAGTGAAAAAGCGACCATTGATTTCGTTCATAAGAGTGATATAAGTTGAATTAGACAAAAATTGTTTCACTTATTCTTACTGCAATAGAAATTCTCGGACGACCAGAAGTCAGTTTCGAAAAACCAGTAAACACTTGTTTGTGAGTGGTTTTCTAAAATCTCTTTCGAATCCTAACTTGGAGATTTTGGAGATTTTTACTTTAAATTCAGTTTAACTTTAGATTTCTTATCGTGAGTATAGGGTGAGTATTTCTTATAGAGAGTATAGGGTGAGTATTTCTTATAGCGAGTATAGGGTGAGTATTTCTTTTAGCGAGTATAGGGTGAGTATTTCTTATAGCGAGCATAGGATGAGTATAGGAAACCTTCATGTGTGAAAAAGAAGTTCAGCGAATATTAAAAGATATAAAAGGCCCGTTGAAATGCAGACATGTGACAAAAAAGTATAAAATTTTGACAAGTACGGTATCAACAATTTTAAAAAATCGTTGTCATTTGAATATTTTTCAAATTAAATTTCTTTGATAGTTGAAATCTTTTCTTCTTTGACCCTAAGAAAAGTACCTATGCATAATTGTTTTTAGTAACAAAATGATGAAGTTTGCAATAAATATATCTGAATATTCAAATCATTTTCTATCGAATTTTTTTCATCTATCTTCACTTTCGACACTTTAATATATAGTTATGATTCATTATTATACACACGAAATCAGTTTTTCTCGTATTCACTGCCAGGAACTAGTGGTAGTAACACCAAGATTGTGTCACCACTCGTATGAAATCACGATGCAATTAAATTAATCGATTAACTGACGATTAAGTTATAAAAATATTTAAAAGAACACAGAAATGCACAAAATTCCAAAACTCTAGTACGCCAAAAAGTGACCGAAAGATCTTTTACAAAGTTCCATCTTCAGAAACATGGAACAAGACGAGTTAGATAAAAGTGTTTAAAATGTATTAACAAAAAGTGTGTAAAATATTTGAATAAAAATGTGTGTGTACGAATCATTCTCTGTCCTGTGATTATCAAACGAGCAAAGCTATTGAAATACAAAACTTTAACACTCTTTGAGCCTATAAGATGCATGCAGCATGAGGCCGGTCCAGGGATGGCTGTCCTTTTTGGCGCGATGCATTGGCACGGGGCTTGCGTGTCCACCTTATCAGGGTCGCGTGCCTGGGCAGCAGTGTTGGCCGTTATCACGCACAGCCCGGCCGCAATCAGAGTCCATTTCCGCGAATTATCTCTGCCGGACGCTTCCTCGATGAAATCGGATCGTTACGGAATTAAATACGCACGGATTAGGGACGAAATCTTGCCGGAACGGGTTTAAACAACATAGCTTTTTCATTCCGAACGGACCCGTGACAGTTATTACGTGGACTAATCTGTTAGGCTTCCTGCTGGAACACTGTTTGTTGCAATAATAGCATTGGACTGGGTCGTATCTCCAATTCTAATTGCACCGGTTTGTAGGGATAGCGTTGATGTTTGGAGATATAAATGCGAATAGATCTGTTAATGAGAGAATCTCGGTGTGCAAAGATAGTTAGAGGGTATATTGATGCGTTCAAAGATGGCCAGAATTGTGGACAATCTGTGAAATCTTGTACGCGTCTGCTGTGAGTTAAACAAAAAGCCAACAGTAATATTTTAAACAATATTGCATTTTCATTCCTAACGGACCCGTGACAGCTGTTACGTAGACTAATCTGATAAGTTTCCTCCCCGAAAGCTGTTTGTTGCAATAACAACGTTTGCCTGTGTCATATCTCCAATTCTAATTGCACCGATTTTGTGAGGAAAGCGTTGAGGTTTGCAGATACAAACGCGTATGAATCTGTTAATGATAGTTTTGCTATACGTAGATAACTCGTGGGTATAGTGATACGAATATCTTAAGAAGATGGCCGTAACTCTGGACAATCTGTAAAATCTTCTACGTGTCTGGCGATTTCCAGTGAAATTAATGTGAGTGGCGACACGGTACCATCTAAACATTTTTTTTAAATTTTAATATTTGGAATTTCATTTTAATTGTATTTTATGTAAAAAAGAACTCAATAGCTGTCTCGCACAAAAAATTTTGAATTTTTTTCTAAAGTTTTTGTGAAATTTAAATTTTTTAAAAAAATTTTAGCTTTTTAAAAATCCCTAAGGCTTTTTTAAATATGCAGATATTTTCACAAAATATTTTTTCCAGGTAACTAATAATGTACTACATAAAACTTGCTATGGATTTCCTCCTGCTGATAATATTTAATTTATTATTATTTTTTTATTGTTTAACACACAAAAAATTTCATTAATTTTGACTTTGAACATTTTTAAAAAAATTACTATACATCTTAGAGGTAATTCCATAGTAAGTTGCAGAAAACTTATATTTCAGAACATGTACCAAAAATTTCATACTCCTACTTCAATATTTAAAAAAGCCTTAGGCTTTCGAAAAATGGTATATAAACAAAAATACAACATGGAGAAATACGAGTTTCAAACTTTCATTTCAGCAATAGTATGATATAAATCCTTAGAATAGTCTGTAACTTTTACAAAATGTCAATTAACTTATTATAAATTGTTTAAAATAAAAAATTGCAAAAATTTGTTAAAATAAAATATTATACTTGTGTAATGAATGTATACAGAAAAACAAACGAATGATCAATTTCACAAATCTTAATCATAACAATTTAAAAATATATATATATGTATCTCAGAGCTGATTAAATGCAAATTTCGGCTACAAACATAAATTTACAACATATATAGAAATATAAACACCCTTATTTACATTATTTTAGAAGCCCTAATGTATCAAAATTTGCAAACGAGCAAAAACGAAAAAACTCTAATTTAAAACTTTCATTCTTATAAAGAAAATTTCATTTATACTTATAAAAGGTATCTAATATATGCTACAATTGAAGAATTCCATTCAATAATTTGTTTAAATAAATACTTTAAAAGATTGCAATAATAATTTTCTTGTAATTTCATATATGGAATACAAAATATCACCGAATACAATTGTGCAAAATTTTGGTTACACTTTTAAAAACAGTTGATGTTCATACAAATTAAATTTTGCGGAATTTCTATTGTTCAATCAGTTATTAGAAACATAATGCATTTATTATTTTCATAAACATCCAATTTAAAAATGCCCTGCTTTGTATGGAAACAAAATTCCTAATCACAAAACACTATTTCTTGTGTTTTCGGAGATCAAAACACAAAAATAAACTTTCAAAAATAGAATAACTCTTAAAACGCCACAGATAACTCGGATGTAAACAAAACAGAGTGACTTACTTCATTTCAGTTTAATTATACATTTGCGAGCTGCAGAAAAAATAATAATTCATTATTTGTGAGGCTCTGTTCTAGCAGACGATCTGAAAAGTGGGCGTGGCAACATTGTTTACCCTCCTATCATGCATCGAAAATTCTTCAATAACTTAATAAAAAATACAGATACAGCTCTGGAATTTTAAAGACATATTTAGAATGAGTCAAGCTATGATATGAGACAATAAAAAATTTTTCGATATTTTGATGATTTTTTGGGTACCGTGTCGCCTTAAGCAAAACTTCAACAGTAATATTTTAAACAACATTGCTTTTCCATTCCGAAATGGACCGTTGCAGGTGTTACGCGGATGAATCTGTTAGGTTTCCTGCCCGAAGGCTGTTAGTCGCAACAGCAACATTGGTCTGGGTCGTATCTCCAATTCTAATTCGACTGTTCGTGCGGATAGCGTTGATTTGTGGATATACAAACGCGCATGGATCTGCTAATATTAGAGTACCACTATACGTAGATAGTTCGAGGATATCTTGATGCGTTCAAAGATTCTCAGAATTGTGGACAATCTGTGAAATCTTCTACGTGCCTGATGGTTTGCAGGGAAATTAACGTGAGCTAAGCAAAAAGCCTACAGCAATATTTTCATTCGGAATTAGATAAGCGAGTATTAGGGACGAAATCTTACAGGAACGGGTTTAAACAACACTGCTTTTTCATTCCGAACTGACACTTGACAGTTGTTATGTGGATGAATCTGCTAGGCTTGCTGCCCGAAAGCTGTTTGTTGCAACAGCTGGGTTGGGCTGGGTTCCAGTTTTAATTGCAACGGTTTGTGGGGATTGCTTTGATGTTTGGACATACAAAGGCGCATGGATCTGTTAATGGCAGAATTCCGCTATACGTAGATAGTTCTGATGCAACCCTTCTGCATACTATCTCTCGGTGCTTTGAAATCGGGTTCGAATTTTCAGTGCTCTAGTGCGCCACGGAGCTCATGTAGATTTCGATGAGTTCTGTGATTGGCGTTTCTCTTATGTTAATTTCTCACTTGTATATATATGTGTGTTGCTTTTGTATGAGGATGAATGATTCCCTCTTTACTCTTTTTCTGTATCTGTACTGACGGACTATGTGTCCAGATGCCCTGTGGGGTGAGATATCTCGAAGTGAGATCGACTGACTTTATAATAAATAACTTTTATTCAATCTTGGTCTGTTTTCATGCTCTGCCCTGCTCATTTGCTACAGCTTCTGCTTTGTCACAATTTTATGCCTGACTTCTTCGGCATGAAATATATCAAGTTCGAGGGTTTTATCATTATTAATCCACCGGGAAGGAACTGACCTGATAAGATTTACAGTTATACAGTGAAGCCTCTTTACAACGGACATCCTCCATTCCAAGGGTAATTGACCGCGGAGAGGGGGTGGCAACTCTAAAGGAGTTTTATGTTTGGAAGTACATATTTAAACCAGCTCGAATTCGTTTTTTTCTCATAAAGCAAATTTTAAGAATCATCTAAAGAAAAAAAACGCTTTATTCGATTTCTTTTTTTAAAGACACAAATAGTGTTCGCTTGGATTTTGCAGTTTTTTCGGAGGGTAACTTTTTCAATTTTTTAGATTAGAAAATTAAATCTATAATCGTTTCGTCGTTAGTTGGTGAGGAATGGGCAATAATATCATCTATTTTTCCTAAGTCTGTTGATCTGAAAGTTTCATCACAACCCATATCAACAGTTCTTTGTCAAAATCTGAGTCAGCGCCTGAGAGGCACAAAGGAACTCTTGAATTCCCAATCCCCACAGATGCCGACGTTCACTTCCCTCTTCTTATTGGAAAAGGAATGATCAATTTGTATCTGATTTCCGTGTTGTTTTGGAGTATATGAATTTTTTGTTCTTTCTTTTCTCTTAACAAAAGGCTAAGACGAAAGAAATGAATTTCATTGAAGTAGGACGAGCGACCAACCTGACCGCTCAGAGTGGATTGATTGGTAGTTCTTAGGGCTATTTTAACATTATACGTATGGGCCAAAATTTCGTTCCAAACAAAAGTGACCGTTGAGAGAGGTGACCACTAAGCAGAGGTGTGAGCTTAGACAGGTTTTACTGTACAAAACCCTCTCGGCATAAAGAATAATCACAGATGGTATGAGGAAAATAAAAACTTAACAAATAAAGTGTACTGAAAAAGTCTTCAATAAATGTCTTAATGGCCGATGGATGCGTAAAAATTCTTCCTTAATCAGCGATGGCTACGCGCCTTCCTTCTTTTATGTAGCTTCTCCATAATATTCATAAGTCATGCAAGGATCTCTTGTTTCACACTATATTTTAGCACCAGGTCAATAGGTTCCCTACACTGGAATTGGTAAAATGAAAGGAAAAAAGTTAGAATCTGAATTCGAGAGTATAATGATGAGAACGAAGATAGCCATAATTATGGGCAATAAGTAGAATCTTCTACGTTCCTGACGGTTTGCAATGAAATTAATGTGAACTTATAATAAAGCCATGTAATATTTTTATTGGTCAGAATTTCATCACTAACTGAAGCTGTGATTGTACGGGGTGAAGCAGATTAATAGGCTGTTTTTAAAATAAACAGAAAATCTTTAGTTTTAGAAACAAAAAAAATTGACAGAAAAACATTCGCGATTACATAGCATTCAATGATATTCGTGAATGGAAAATCATATCTTTGCAATGACGACCATTTTCGCTTAGGGGAAGGTCGGGTAGTATCGGACCTGCATTATTTCTTACTTGCTTTAGGAGGCGGGACCTGTCAAGACACCAGGGTGTTGGGTGAAAGTTGAAAGTTCACATGCTGCCATATTTAGTCAAACAACAGTGTTGTTGAAAAGTGGCAGAAAATTTAGTTTTTTCAACAGTTTTTTTAGTGAATGACGATAACTTCAGGCTGTCATAGGTTGCCTGAAAGTGACTATAAGTTGGTTTTTCTTATTATTGTTGAAAACAACATTTATTGTCTTTAAAATTGTAAGCCGTAAATCTCCTTAGGCTTTCTAACAGGTATAATGTAACCGATGATTTGATCCATAATTTTTCGGGTTGTATCGGACACAATGGTGTTGCTACATCTACCACAATTTTGAGCTTGCCCGGTCCTTTAAAACAAGTAGCAGACGAGTAGATGGAGGAAGTTCGAGCAGTCTTGGAAAATTATAGCAGTACAGCTACCTCTCTTTTTGAGGATTTTCTCAAAACAACTGCATCTCAAGATATTTTAGAGGAGATATCGCCATTTACTAGTATTTCCAATAAAGATAGAAAAAGGAAAAATTTAGTTCAAGTAAAAAGATCAAAACCGAGTACACCTCGAACATCCAAAGAAGACTTGAAAATGAAAGCAAAAATGGAACTAAAATCTGAAGAAGAAAAGAGAGAAGGAGGCGAAGAGACTCATTGCATCATCTGTGCTGAAACTTTTGAAGAAGATTGGATTCAGTGTCGGATTTATGAAGGCTGGGCTCACGAAAATTGCGCCGATCTTGAAGGAAACAACCTGTTTTATGAATGTGATGTTTATTTTACCAAAAAATGTATACACAGAATGCATTTGTCTTTAAAACGAATTGTTCAGTTTTCAAAGACTGACAACTTTTCAATTTTTCTGATTTATACCTCTTTCTTATCATATATTAACCTAGTTTTAAGATCTGCAATTTGTACTTTTATAAATTTCTCAAAAATAGCACTGCCTAATAATAAAAAGTTGTTTGTGAAACCAAAAGTATTTTTCTTCTAGTATATATTTTTCATATCCGATACAACCCGCCACAAGTAAAATTGATGAAAATGTATGTAATGATTATAAAAAAGTGTGAAAAAACAATTGACATATTTGTCTTAGAAAAACACGTGTTAAAATGTGCTTTCGTAGAACATTAAAGTTTTGCATGTTATATAATCTGGTCCAACTGAGATGCAAAAATATTTTATACTATAGGAGAAGTTTGGGTGTCCGATACTACCCGACCTTCCCCTATACGTTCGGCAGGATGTCTCCGAACATAACGGCTTGGATTCCGTAACATCGTTGCTCTAGCTCTTTCTACATTTTCTGAAGTGCTCACTTTATGTGTTTACCAGGTGGTTTTGTTTCAATTTATGAACGTCTTGAACTAAGATTTATCCCACTTAAATTATGTTAGGCGAACAAGTAGGGTCATTTCGGTTGAGTTTGAATCTGCAACGGAACTCACGCTGGTACCCTGTAATTTATTCACCACTTCCTGGAAAACAATCATAAGCAAAAACACACTGTTCTAACGTTCACTACGGCATGACACCAACTGAATTCCTAATGCTATGGATAATCCAAAAGCATCTCCCCCACTCGTACACGTGTTCCTCTTTCCAAGGCCAAGATTGCACTGTTTCAAAAACATCCGCTTTACCTACCTCATAATGTAGATACTTGAAAAAGCATTTATAGAAAACGCACAAACTAAAAATGTATTAACAAATTTTTTTATGACGTGAGTGGTTATACTTGGATAAATAACTCAAATCTCAACGAGCTGGATGCGTGGTATTTGGCTTGTGGTCCTGACATCAAAAGTTTAGATCTGTATAGAATTTTAGAATGAACCATTAACTGGAATATGTTTATGAATGCCAGGTAATTTTTGTTTCGAACTGTAACTTCTATGCATGATTTAAATTTAATTTAAAAGTTTCAAAATCTGATAATTCGATGCACCTATAGCGTAATATATCATTTAGCCACTTAAAGATAAGTGGCTAAATGGTTATTTACATCAAAATTATAGATCTGAATCAATGTTTGGACGAAATCCTTGACGGGAAGCGTGCCTGTCGATCAGTTTATTCGAGCGTATGTGAACTCAATAACGCAAAAACACAACAAGCTAATTGGGTGAATTTTAGTTTACTATATTTTTCACAAACTTGGAGATGTGCATCTAATTTTATGAAAAATCCGTTAATGGGTAGAAGACTGTCTGTTTCCTGCCTGTCCCTTTGTATGTGAACACGATAACTCAAAAACACAACAAGCTAATTGGGTGAATTTTAGTTTACGATCTTTTCACAAACTTGGAGATCTGTATCTAATTTTATGAAAAATCCGTGACTGGGTAGAGGACTGTCTGTTTCCTGCCTGTCCCTTTGTATGTGAACACGATAACTCAAAAACACAACAAGCTAATTGGGTGAATTTT
>BGPR01000043.1:267976-292719 GCA_013235015.1 Araneus ventricosus | reverse complement strand
TTGAAGCAAAAACCTGGATGTTCCAATTTCATATCTCAAACCATAGCGAAGTGTCTGGACTTGGTAATTAATTATTAATTAAATAAAATTAATTAACAAAAAATAATGTCATCCAATAAGCTAAATGATTTCCTTTTCTTAAATTAATCTCAATACTAAAGTTATTTTATTATACTAATACTAGAAAAAATGGCATTATAAAGGGTTAAAGCATGTTAAAAAGTTTGCAAGTTTGCGATTCTGTTAGTGAAACTAGCAAAAACAAATTGTGTTCAATACCATACTGTTGATCATATTCCGGTAAAAGTTTTTTTTTCAGATTTCAATTCTTAGTTGCGTATGAATTTTTTATTAATCATAAAAAAAGTAAATTCAGGACCACGCCAATTTCATTTTAAAGTATATCCCGCGTCTTACAGAAGGAAAAAAAGTCACATCACTTGACGTATGTCACGTGAAATTGAATAAATTCCAATCATTGTGAGAGTGGATTCGGTTCCTTTAAAATTAATTTAAAATACTGATCAATATATATGCGAGAGAACGCCACTGTATCCCTAAACGAGCTTTTAATCTACAGACAAAAATTCAAAGGAATTTTATGTACAGGATTAATCATAATTCTGTCTGAAAAGCAGGTACAGGATTAATGATAATTCCGTCTGAAAAGCAGATTCTTTACCTCAACGTAATCTCCCTTTTATACCGTTCTGTAACACATAATCCAGGATTGAATGAAAATAGAGAGTGTTTAGGAGTATATTTATCTGCTAGTTGAAGCAAATGCACGCGTAAGTAATTGAAGGTTACAGAAGAAAAAATATTTCAGACAGAAAAACTATTTCAGCTAACATAGTGAAACGCTTTTGCTCTAAATGTAAATCTGCCTTTCATTTATAGTTATGAGTTTATACTTAAAGGATTTCAAAATAAACCAAATAAAATTATTTTGGATAATCTTGAAGTTGATATGTCATTATTTGGTAGCAATAGAGACTGTATGAAAAAAAGGAGCATGGAGATAGATTCTGAACATGTACTTATGAAATGATTTCAATCTCATACTATGATTTTCATATAAACAGTACTTCTACGTGCAAGAAAATAGCAAGAATTTGAGAAATTAAAACGGACTTTAGTTTTTATCGACTGAAAAACATACATACAGTGGAACTAGACTATTTCGAAGCTGATGGTACGATATGAAAAATTCTATTTAATAAAAAAAATCGAATTTTAAAAAACTTGGTCTAAATATGTGTATGGCAAGAGAAAACGACCATTTCTTTAAATAAAAAATTGCAGTAAAGATTTCTTTTAATATTCAACAGTTTTAATTAGTATTACGTAATTAATAAATAAACATAAAACTATTTTAATAAATAAAGTAATAATAATTATAAGCAAAAAATTATTAATTTAGAAAATAATTTCAATGAATAAATAATATTAATAAATAAACAGTAAAACCACATCTTTTCAACTACTTAGAGGACTACCGGATCCTCTTCACGTTTACCACATTATAAAGCATTGTTCATTTGACTTAAGCAGGAAAAATAGTGTTTGGGTTTTTTTGTCACTCACTTTGTTTCCCACCTTTACTCTTCATTTCTTTTTACTTTCTCGTATACGAAGTATACAAAGAGAAAGTATTGTAATTGTCAAAAAATTCGAACTCGAGATTTTGACTAATTATCATGTTTTAGACCTCCCTGAGTCCGAAAAACACAATTTTGGAATTATGTCTGTGTGTCTGTATGTCTGTCTGTCTGTGAACACGATAACTCGAAAACTATTAGAGCTACGGGGATGAAATTTGGTATGTGATCTTGACGCATAATTTGTAGGCTTCTAACAAATTTTGGACAAAATCCGTCTACGGGAAGTCTGCCTGTCCGTCTGCCCGCTGTCATGCGAACACTATAACTCAAAAAGTTGAATAGCTAGATGGATAAAATTTGGTACACAGTTTTATCGTCATGAATGTAGGTCCGTATAAAAAATTTGGGCGAAATCCGACAAAGGGTTGACTGTCTGTCGGTCTGTATAATATACTTTTGAAAATCCGTTATCTCCACGTGCATGCGTACTGGACGCAATCTTCCTGTGCACGCGAAAGCTATGAAGCGAATTACGTCAGTTTGCCCTTGAGCCGGTAAGAGTGGAAAATCTCTACGCATCTCTTTGAAGTTGATTCTTTACCTAGATATTTTTCAATCACTATGATGAAAAAGCTTCTAATAGTCATTGGATTCTGGGCAACAGTAGGTTCGAATTTTTTTAGCCACGCGGGGAAGGGGAAACGGCACCTTTTTTGGGGAAGTATACGAGAAAGTTTAGGGGAGAACATTCCCGCTGGTTACTTCTATTATAATATGCGTGCTAAAACATGTGGAAACAAAACCGTTATCAGAAGAAACTTCTGATAACTTCTTCATCAGATATTACAGATGAATGAAATTGTTGACAAGTTACCTGTTAGATAAATCTAATGATTTCTGGAAACATGTATCAGACATTAAAAGATCTAACCAATTCAAGTTTACTTCTGAATGGCATCAAAAAGCATACATTTATAAATAAGTTACGAAAAAGTTTCATAAGTACAAAGATTTTAACTTTTTGTGCAAATTTGTATGCGTTATACCACTATGAATGAGACAAAAAGTAACACAGGCATTATCTGTGAATTTTTGACGTGAAAGGACATTAAAAAAATCTTTTGAAAGCAGTCTCGAAGTACAACTTCTATTCTAGGGAAAATCTTCTTAGACTTAGAATAACATGACAGACGTATGTTCCAAATTTTTATATTTTGCTGGTGTGAATTTGGAAAATCCTAAAACATTATATAGTTTTTGCAGCCATTCAGAAGTACTGTTCAGCAACAGATTCCGAGACTACCACTTTTGGATGATTTTACGCCGGAAAGGGCTGTCAGGCAATGAGTCATATGAGTGCATTTCCTGAGTTCTTTGTTAGATCACGCTCAGTAAAATGTAAACATCACTCTTCCATTCTTCACTTTCCAATATTTTGATGAAAATAACTCAGCCCGGCGCATGCGCAAAAGCGCGGAGGGTTTTCGAATCCTTTGTTAAACATTAAATTTGTATAGTTTTATGTTTTTGAGTTTTTTTAAATTTGTTAGTTGACTTATTCAATTATACAAAGTGAAATTAATATTTAGGTCGGAGTTTAATTTGTAATAACATCAAAATGTGAGAACCCAGTTTTATAATACGGTACTTTACGGCATAACGCTTGATGCTGTTTATTTTAAATTTATATTGTTTAAAATAATAATTTCATAATAGTTTGCGTATACGCAGTATAAAATGAATGAATACAATGCAAAGAAGTGAATAAAAGAGTGAATGCCTCGCAATGTACGCATACGAGTGAAGTGAAGCTTCTTTTGTAGAATTTGTCAGCATGGAATACTTTACTTCTTGTTTAATAAAGTCATTTCGAGCGACATCACAGTCACGTGGTAAGAGTCATTGCGCATGTCATGCAACATCTCACTACTAACGTCAAATTAAATTGGTGTGGCTCATATGAAGTATACAGATCTATTCGATTGTACAATATCTAAAAATTTCCCCCAAAAATATCTATTTAGTGATTTCAATCTTATTGTCATGCTCTTTTTTCTGTGATTTTCACAACAAATTACACACAAGCAAATGTATTTAATATTTTTGCTGGATGGAGTGACAACGCGCATATTAAGAAACGAAATAATGAAAACTTTGCGTAATGGTTTAGTTCGCCTTGAATGACAACGCCCAGGTTAAAATAATAACTGTTTAAGGGCACATTTTTGCATAATATCACAGCATAATGAAGAAAATAGAGCATGTGTTTATGACAAGCATCTCTCTCAGTTTCAAAGTTGATTACTGATCACAGTTGTAGTGCAAAGAACCACATAGAAACTTCATCCATCTATCTTATTGTATTTTTGAGTCACATGGCCACTTCGTGTTTGCATTCACTTGGCCAGGTCGGCAAATAAACATAATTCTAAAAATGAGTTTCTTGGTCGTCGATGTCGGAGGTTAGACTTCGAAATTCATCAAAATTTTGATACTATAATTTCAATTACTTAACGATTAATACACTTTGGCGATAACAACACTTTCTTCTCTAGCAATTCATTGTATATGAGTTTTAGTTCCCTTTGCACTCGTAAAAGTAATTAGATGCATAATTATTCACCGAGTTATAAGTGCTCATATTATTGCTTTGGAACATAAAAAATATGTTTGAGTAAGTTCATTTTTCCTGAAAAATTATTCTACAACTTTCTTACAACTTTGTAGGTAGTTTTTTAACCACTTTTCTCCAAATTTTGTTTTCAGTTTCATTTCCATTAGCCTAGCATGTGAAACTGGTAGTATAAAATTAAATTAACGTTTGAAATAGGAATCTGCAATTGCTGTACAAAATCTAGTCCACATTCGCATTACTCTCACTCACCAAATATACTTTTCTCCAAATTTTGTTTTCAGTTTCATTTCCATTACCCTAGCATGTGAAACTGATAATATAGAATTAAATTAACGTTGGAACTAGGAATATGCAATTGCTGTACAAAATCTAGTTCGCCTTCGTATTGTTTTCACTCATCAAATACACTTTTCTCCCAATTTTGTTTATAGTTTCATTTCCATTACCCTAGCATGTGAAACTGATAGTATAAAATTAAATCAACGTTAGAGCTAGGAATATGCAATTGCTTGATATTGAGGATTGATAGAAAATGAGACTTCCATTAAGAAAGGAGAAGCATTTCCCATAAGGACTCATGGAGTACATTCTATTAGAATAAGCAATCGTTTTATACAAAAGAGGAAAAAAGAACTAGGGAAAATTTAGTACGACCTATCTGGATTGGGGGAGGGGGGAATTCCTTGATACTGATAACAGCAACGTTGGACCTTGTCCAAAGCGTGGTTTGAATATGTGAGCGTCGTCAGAATGTTATTGAATTAACGTTTCGTGTTTATCTCGAGAGGAATTTGAATCAACTTCTGAAGCCGAAAAATACAGCATACTCCGGAAAATCTTTATTTTATAACATGTTTCGAGGGGTCGATGATTTTCTGGAGTTGAGCGACCCAATGGCACCATAATAGACCATTTTCCTGGATTTTGAGCTACAGAATTATTCATAGTCGCAACTGAAGTATTAATGTAAACTAATTTGAGACACTGATTACAGTCTTGAATTATTTATCTCTCCAATAATGATACGAGCTTTTAGTTACATTTGGATTCTCAATACAGAAAGTTTATGTTTTTTAGTCGCGGATTTTCAGTGGGCCGTAAAGATAACTATCATTACAGATTCTAGGTCTTTTGTAAGCAGATTTTGAATAATACTTTACGACGCTTATACTTAACATAATAGGGGGAGATCTTACACCCTTTTGGGTAGGCGGTGCACCGTGGTATACGTTCAGGTTCAGGGGAAGATGGATGAATTTAGGCCAACTAAACAGTTTTTAATGCACATTGATAGATAAGTAATTTTAATAAAAAAATAATAAACAGGAGTAGAATTTTTTGTAGTTTATTTATCTTCAAAACGCTGTTATAAACTTTTTAAGAAATACACTTTAAATTGAAAAATTAGCATCAAAAATTGTGTCATAGGTCTAATTAAGGAATCTCGTTTTCCAGACCGTACACAAATTTTCCAAATTAGACCGTCAATTTCTTTAACCCTCTCATACCGAGCTAGGCGGTCCCGGGCGGTCTAAGAATTTTCTCTTAACAGCGACGAAGGCCGGTCTGAGGCGGTTTCCTTCTTTTCGGGGGAGGTCAGGTTCTGATATCGCTTAGAAGATAACCGCCGTAGGGGGATCCAATTATCCTTGCCAACCACAACCCATTTCTGTGCGCCTTAAGGGAAGGTTTTAAGTAGCTGACATCACCGATTCCTGTATTCTCGGCCTGGATTTCCTTCAAAAATTTAACTTTACAGTAGACCTGGAGAAGAACGAGATACGGACAGGAGGAGAGGAAATTCTTCTGTTTTCAGCCAGTGTACAGCATTCAAAGTCGTGCTCCGTATTGGCCAAAAAGAGAACTATAATACCAGCAAGATCAGAACGTCTTATCCAGGGAGTTCCCGAAGTTCCTGAACAATTCAGATACGCCGTAACGGACTTTCCTAGGCAAGTCTCCCAGAAAGGTGTTCTTGTGGCGGCCGCACTCGTTGATTTGGAAAGGGAAGCCATCCCCGTTAGAGTTCTGAATTTGAACAATAAACCCAAGATTCTGGACGAAGGAGCTGTTATTGCGACCTGTGAACCAGTGGTGAATACCGTCGTTCGTCTTTAAGAATTTTCTGGATGATATTCAAGTTCGTAGGAGCGGGGTGTTGGGGAAAATGACCACCCAAGTTGGGAGATTCCAATTCACGTCGTGTCCTCAAAAAACTCCCGGTTTTAAAGGAGCTAGAAGAAAAAAAAATAGCATCGGGATTAAAGAGTTAAGCACAATTGAAGCAAAAATACTTTTGATTCTCAAATTCACACCAGCTACCGGCAGACAATGCATGAACCTAAGTATGTCATTTTATGCACTATATTCAGTCCTTCTCTTCAGTTCTTCTTTGTTTCCTCACATATGATATAAAACCACGTAGCTTTAGTTTTTGTTCTTTGTGAATTAACATCTCTGTTCTCTTTGCACTGGGGGCGACAGTGGGGATCCGGGGGCCCTGTCGGGGATAAATGTGCCCCCGGGGAAAATTTTGTACCCGTTCAAGCGACTCGTTATTCAACTAATAGATAAATAAATATCAGGCGAAATTTTGACAGGCTCATCATTACGACCATCCCCTTGTACAGCAGCAGATCGTGCCCCCTTTTTTTGGTTAGACCCTGCCCCCCGTCGGGCGGACTCTAACGCCACTCCTGTTTTGGCATGGATGAAAACCTAATTTTTAAGTGTTGGGATTAAAATTTAAATGCCACAGAAGAGGAAAATTTTCTGAAATAAAAAGTCATGCAGGATTACAATAGAGTCGATTCATGCTCACACAGTTCATGCTGAGAGAACCATGCTAGTTTATTTTGGAATACTTTGTGAATCTTTCAGTAACAAAAGAATGTGACACTGAAATGTTAGACAGCATGTTTGAAATATTATCTGACATGCGCAGTTACGTCCCTCATAAAACTGTGACGTCCCCTGACATACATTTCCAGATGAATTTAACGAACAAAAATATTATTTTCAGCGGCATCTAATCTAGCATTATAGCGAACTAGCTTATGCCCGCGACAATGGCATCTTGTTGCTTGGGATAAAATAATGTCTTTATAGTTTTAATGTAAAAAATACTTTATATGAAATACAGGGTGGTCATAAATTATTCGATTCATTTCAAAAATTAATAAGAAATAACTAATAATGTTACAACTACGGTGTTTGTTTTTTGAGAGTGTATTGTAAAAAGTTTTTATGTAACGCGCCGTTACGCTAGTCTAGGTGGTTGTAAATTATTGGACATCTCCCAGTTTTGAGAGTCATTATCTTCGAAACTATAAAAGCTAGGAGAAATATAAAAGTATGTATTTACAGAGAATTTTACGTTCTTTAATTTGTTAATCAATTGTAATTCGAAAACTGAATCGTGCATTTAGCTTTTTAAGTATCAAAGTCCTAACTAGCATTAATTTATTGTCGATACTACTTAGGTCAGGTAAGGAGAAGAAGTTAGAGACGAGCTATTTTGGAGAAGATAGTTCGTCGCGGACTTTCTTCTCATGCTGGCATCGTCTACTGTTAACCATAAAAATGCAATGCTCAAAATCCATCTTAATGCTTCCTTTGCTTGCAAATAATGATATTCCACGCTAAAAGAGAAAAAAACTGAGCGCACCATTAAGACCAAAATAATAAATTATACATGTTGTAAAGGATGTGAAAAATTGGTTCTACGGTTACATTTGGAGAAAAGTCCTTTTCAAAAAAGAGGACTGGGCATATGTTTCAGCGCCGTTTTTCCAATGTTAGTACTGTAAAATATGTATGTGGAAATGCTTTCTGCCTGATTGTGACTGTTTGTTTTCTCTCTCTTCCAGAGGGCCTTAGGGAATATTTTAGTAAATACGGAGACATAACGGAAGTGATGGTGATGAAGGATCCGACAACGAGGAGATCACGGTACGTGTTGATTGCATGCTTTATTCACTGTTATTGCCTCCATTCTCTAGTTTGATGTGATTAAATTTATGTTGTTACCACTCAAGTGAATCTGTTTTCGAGTTATTTTGCTGGAAATTTAAGAGAGAAATTATTTACATCTGTAAAAGTGGTAACCAACTAAGTTATAACTCAACTCGAGTTCAACCAAGACAAGTATTTTTAGCATTCCGTTACATTTGCGTGATTGCTAAAAAGTCATTTATTATATAGTGCATCGGACAAGACATTCAAATTAAAGACACACCTCAATATCCACAGAAAAGCTTAGAGATAACATTTTAATATAAATACAATGCAAGAAGATTCACTTCTTAATTAATACTAATACGATGAAACTTGATTAGCTGTACAGAATTAGGAAGGGAACAATAATCCTAATTTTAAGAAGGAAATCCAGCCTTTACTGTTTTTTTCACTACAGCGTCATCCAAACTATATGTCTGCGTTCTGTAATTCGCTGAAAAGTGTCTAATATAAAAGAAAAAATAAACGAGTGAAACGTTTATCACAGAAAGGAAAGGGACGTGTTATATTCTTTAATGTCAAATTGCCAGCTTTTTTCTTTCTTAAGTTTGAAATGTTTTATTATGTATAGAGCTTAAATCCTTTTATGTGCAGATATCCTTTGTCTTTTCTTGGGAAATTTCGGGCTAGGAGAAGCTATATTTGGCGTAATGCAAGCTTCTTACAAAAAAATTTCCCAATTATTATTTTCAATCCATTTCGAATAAAGTCCTTAGCCCTTGAAAAAATGGACTATAATGGATTCCTTGTTTGTTTTTTTCGTTTCCCTCTGAGTTTATCTTTGTTTTTTGGCTTTCTTGGAATTATATTGATTTCCATTTTATCATGTATCGTATTTTCCTGATATTGCCAATCATAATCCATGTACTCTTGCAACAATCAATACTGCTCTTTGGCCCTGTGAATTCAAAAGACTGTCCTTAGGGCTTGTATGTTATCAACTGTACTGATCCAAGAAAGTCCCTTAGTCAATTTTCAGTTTTTACGGCCATTCGGCTTGGTGGTTCAAACGACACGACGATAGGCAGGACAGATGTTTGGCCAATCATGCATCCTTTCGGAACTCTTCCTTCCACGTATACCCATTCAGCCGATAAGGAAAATTTGGTTTCCGATCTCGAAAGTATACAATGGCATTAACGTTAATGTCCCTGAAAGCTGATTTTTCCATATGGCGTAGGTCACTTTCTCGGAAATGTTTTCTGTTGCATAACATATGCTAAACTAAACTGTCCTTTCTTGTATTTGGAACACTGCCATAATGACAGTGATTCGAATTCCCAAACACTACATACATCTTCTGTTAAAACAAAATAACTTTATTTACTCAATTACTGTTACACGATGTTATTTTTCAAAACTCTAGTTTTAAACTATGGCGTTCAGTAACAATGTATTGTTTTACTTGGAAGAAATACATCTAAATATTGAGAAAGTCATTATTTACTTCAGGAAACGATCAATGGTGTTAATACTTAAACTCGTAGTAGAGAATTCTGCCTAGCCGTGGTTTGCGTGATAACATTACTGTGATTTTTTTAATTGTCCCTTCGCAAGTCGTCTCCAAGTAACGCCGCAAAATCGCATTATCTGCCGGGGCCGACCTAATCGCTCGCATCACAGTTTGCGCCCCAAAAGCAGTTCGAAACACTTAATCTTAAATACCTCTCAGAAATAAGCGTTAAAAGCTCCCAACAACACACTCCAGCCATAATTTTATTAAGGATTATAAAGATACGCCTCAGCTAAATGGAGGCAGAGAGATTTCGACAACACCCTCGTTAAAACTTGCAACATTTCCTTAAGAAAAAGACAAGCCCTACGCCCGCTCGAGTACCGAGAAGCGCCCCCTACAATTTTCTTTCCTTGTTTCCTAACATATCTGGCAATTAAAGGGCGGCCCTCCAACAAATCACCCGAACAACGGTGAGGTCCTCATTTTTATCTTTTGTGGCTGAAATGAATGAGACCTTTAGAAATAATTAACGCTCTCGCTCGGCAAGGGCGACAAAATCCAATTTAAAACCTCCACCTGAACGACAAAGGACGGAAATGGCCGAATTTATGGCGCCCCCCACCCCTTGTTTTTCTTTCTCTTTTAATAAATGATCGGGTCGCCGGGGGGGGGGGGCGGGGGCGGTGTGATTTTGAAGCACGTGACGCCGTCGTTTAGATGGGACAGCTTAAAAATGAGAGTACTCGTTCGAGTGGGAAAGGTGTTGGGCGACAGGTGCTTTCTTATGCTTTACATGAGTTTGGAACTCTTTTCTATGGCGAAACATAGTTTAATTTATTACGCGAAAGTCATTTTTATTCAACAGTTTGATGAGTTCTCATTACTTTTTCCAGAATTGTGTTCGGATACGTCATGACGGAACCACCAGCACGTGTTCGCTTTTGGAATTCATTTATTCATTAATTAAAATTCGATATTCTGACATGATTTGAGAGTAATTAGCAATTCCATTTTTATTCTCACAATGAGCTGAAAGCATTCCTGAACTTTCGATACGCGGAAAATTTTGTTCCTAAATTTCCTGCTCTACGAATTCGGGTATGCATTCTTCGAATTGAAATAAATAAATTTAAAAATGTAACACAATTTTATTTAACTTGATTTATTTCATAATCGATTTTCCGCTCACATCCTGATATGGTAGAGTTTTGAAATTTTTGCATACTTGTGATTTCTCCATGCTAATACAGTATTTCAATATTTTCAAAGTTTAAATATCTGTTAATTGATTTATTTAATTAACAATAATAAGCGCCACTTGGTAGTAAGTTTGAGAAAAATTGATTACGAGATTACATTATATTTACTAAATTATAAAATAAAGTGAAATAATAGTGAATAAAGTGAAATAATAGTGAATTATAAAATAAAGTGAAATAATAGTGAATTATAAAATAAAGTGAAATAATAGTGAATTATAAAATAAAGTGAAATAATAGTGAATTATAAAATAAAGACTAAAAAGGTGACTATATATATTTTTAAATTCTACTTTTTAGTACATTAACAGAAGTGTTTTAAAAACACTTTTTATAAATTTATTTTCAATTGGAGTGTGAGGATCAAAGGAAACGTTTATCATCGCAAGCAGAATTCTTAGAAAACGCGAGAGGTAAGCAAACACACATTCGTACATCAAGCTATAAATTAAAAAGAACCAATCAGAGATATTTGCAGACACAAAAACAGAATATGAGGAAAACAAAAGTGAAATGGATAGCGTGAATACAGAATATTAAGAGTTCTTTTATTCATATACCACAACTATATTTAAGAATGTTTTCACATTTGTTATTGCAGTGACTATTTTTTCTCGTGGACAATCTTCTATCTTCGATTATGAGGAAAATCTATTATATGGAAAATGTTCTATCTTCGATTATATGGAAAATTTTCTATCTTCTATTATATGGAAAATCTTCTATCTTCTATTATATGGAAAATCTTCTATCTTCGATTAAATGAAAAAATTTCTATCCTCGATTATATGGAAAATCTTCTATCTTCTATTATATGGAAAATCTTCTACCTTCGGTTATGTGGAAAATCTTCTATCTTCGATTATATGGAAAATCTTCTATTATATGGAAAATTTTCTACCTTCGATTATATGGAAGATCTTCTATCTTCTATAATATGGAAAATTTTCCATCTTCGATTATATGGAAAATCTTCTATCTTCCATTATATGGAAAATCTTCTATCTTCGATTATTGATTCGGGTTAAAAACCAACTCAGTATCCAGAAACCATTCGTTTTCCAAATGTTCCTTCATTCGAGGGCATCTTTAAATAAAAAACCAATTACTTGTTTGAGAAACAAAACTTCCTTCTCTGAAAAATCGTTATTTGGAGGGTTCTAAAAATAAGCGAGTTTAAATTGATGTTACTGGACTAACCTATTAGATAAAATTCACGTAAATATTTTTCTTTGAGAGCATTTCGCTGTTCTTCTTGAGACCATTTATTTCGTTTGTTCAGTGTTAGATGGTCGAGTGGAAGGGATTTTGGAATAGTTCTCTACTGCAAAGAGATCAAACTCGCGGCACAGTTAATGTATCACTTATGCAGCGAAAGTTTAATCAAGACTTATCTTAAAGGTTAATTTTAAAAAATTCTAACTAAAAATAATTATTAATGAATGTTAGGCAAAATTGGATCAATGAAAAAATAAGCGGGGATATTTTAAGCATTGAAACTGGATTTGAAATAAGAATTCAATATTTGAATTATTTCTAATTCAAGTTTTCTTTGCTATCGTTCATTTTCTTAATAAACATAAAATCGGGATCTTATTTTATAGAATTTAAGGTTATCAAGGCTCAGTAACATTTCAACCTGAAAACCGATTTCGACGAAGTTGAGGCATCTGAATTTAACAAATATTTGCTCAAGAGGTTCGAAAATACTCAAACAATCGCGTTAGAAATTATTAATATCTTTTGAAAAAATAGTTGAAGTTATTTTCATTTTATAAAAGTAAATAAGTCTACTGAAAGATCAAGTTTTACTAACATTAACGACGAGTCAGCTCTGAAAGTAATCATATTGAGCAAGATTTCTTGTAAGTAGAAAATATGGTAGAGGGACAAATATGCCAAGTATACGACAGAAAAAAATAATTTTTTATCATTATAATTGTTTTTAAACACTTTTATTTAACTTTCACCTCGACATTTCACTCAATTCCTAATAGTTTCCAGAGTTTCAAAATTTTGAGCAATTGTGTGTTCTCGATGGCAATATATTATTTCATTATTTTTAGAACTTACTTATAAATTAATCGATGAATATAATTAATTCTTGATTTTAGCCAGTATTTATTATTATTTTGAATCGATACTCGTGGCGCCACCTGGTGGTGAATGTGAAAAAAATTGATTTCAAGATTCCAAAATATTTATAATACTGACATGCAAATTAAAGACTAAACAGCAGAATATAATTATAATATAATAATAAATAATAATTATAATAAAATAAATTATAATAAAAATAATATAATTATTCAAAAATAATATAATTAAAAATAATATAATTCAATAATCTACTTTTCAGGACAGTAATAAAAGTACGTTTTTAAAGCTGTTTTTATTAAATTTATTATGCTGTACGTTTCAAAATGAAGTTATTTTTATAAAAATGTAAGGTTTTTCCAGTCGGCCTGCATAAACTTAAATCTTTATTGGGTTGTGGTTAGTGACTCCTAAAAGCATGTGGATACTTTCCAAATGTTTCGTAATTTTTGCAATATTTTTGCTTACAGCGAATATTTCGTCAGCAATTTTTACACGGATTATTGCGTATCTTCTTTTTTTTAACTCTATGTAAATTTTAAATGAAATTCTTGTAGTTTAAATTTTAATAACAGACTTTTTTTCTGGAAAAATGTCAAATATAACTCAGATTAGTTTTCGGGCACTTAAGTAAAAGGTACAAAAATAATAAAACTGAAAAAAAACATTCTGATATATTTATTCATTCATAGAAACCCAAAACGTGAATGTTTCCTCAAACTTAACTGCTTGAAATTTGGAATAAATAAACAGTTCGTATGTATCATATTTTTATTTTATATTAAGTCTTGTCTGACAACGACTTCTACACTTTTTCTTTTCACTTTTAACTTTTGGAAACGCAGTTTCGAATAAAGTGAACGTTTATTTCCCTTCGCCAAATAGTGCGACTTGGAAGAATTAAAATATTTCGAATAAATAAATTCATAAAAATGATATTTAAAGCATCAATTTTCATTGGCTATTCCAGCCTTATGAATTTATAAAAGAAAATACATTAAATGCTGTTTAAATATACATGAATAGATGGTTGAAAAGATATGACTTTTTTTCAGTCAGAATACTAAATTGGTTGAATCTTATTTTAATATTTACGAATTTTGAATGGTACCTTAGTAAATTTGATTTGTGGTAATTCTTTTTGTGTTTCAATTTTTAAAAAACTCTCATGAATGAATCGTGAATAAAATATATGATATGTATTCGGTAATTCGATGAATGAAATGTAGCCTTTATTCAAAATAATTTTTGCACTTTTCAATCAAATAGCATTATATAATTCCTCACTTTATTAAAGTTTTTGATAGTTTTCGTAAAATAATATAAGTAAAAATTTTCGTAGAATGATTACTTATGTAATTATTACATAATGTGTTACAAAATGGCAAAAGAACTGGAAATGCACTAAGAATTCCCCAAAACTGCCTATTTTAAAACTTTATTCATGCTTTTTTTCCCGGAAATCTATATAAATATTGCCTTTTGGAAACAAAACACTTCTTTTGAAAAAGAAAGCTTTTCTTCAAGAATAAAAATGGATGAAAAATACAATAAACATTTCCATCTAATCTTTTGGAATGAGAACCCGAATGACGAACTTTTTCAAAGCCCACTCGCCATAGAAGTTCTAAAATGGACAAAGTTTCGGCCAAGGGTAAGATTATAAATCAAAAGTATACCCTTTGTGGCCTGAATCTGTCCAATTAACTGAAATATAAGAAATATTTCCTTCTGAAAAACGAGGAAGCAAAAAAATCCTTAATGATAAATCCAATAGATACTAGAGAATGTAAAATAATTTACCTTCTCTAATAGTAATAATCAATTTATATAATTGAGTGGCTGATTGCAGAAACCACGCGAGTCAATTTTTTTACAATAAGCAGTCTTCAGTCCTGTATATATATATAATTGAGCCGTTTATTACAGAAACCAGATGAGTCAATGTTTTCTTCAAAATTGCATTAATGCTGTTCAAGTGAATGAGAAGAGTCAAGTAAAGTCACATCATAGGCCTATAAAATCTACCAAGTAAATAAAAATTAAATTAATCATTTAAAAATTAATCATTTAAAAATTAATCATTTTTTAAAATCTCCCAGCATTTTGTGTTATCGTCATCTGTGGTTTCTGCATTCAATGGTTCAATTGCAAACACATTTTTTCTAAAAATTAGCTACCTTGTATTAGGACAGTGGTTCCAACCCATGGACCGCGGCCCACTTGTGGGCCTCGGATAGAGTATTAATGGGCCGCGAAATTCTAGTCAAGTGTCGAAGTCAGGGTAGCTTCAAGAGCCTTCACTTGTTTCTTGCTTTATAAAACAATAAAGTTTTATTCCTTTTACAGTAAGATTCACTAATTACTAGCATATAAGGCCATCTAATATATAGGGTGTCCACACTTATCGTGGTTCAATAGCTAATTTCTAAACCGTTAGAGATAGACTTATAGTTCCAATTGGAAAAATGCTTTAAATAAAGGGAATAATTATATTTAATTTTTAAGTCACTAAATATATTTCTGAAAAATTACGAGTTCTAACTTTTTATACGGTTCACCCGGTCCTCTCAGTCATATTTAGTAAAATATTCTTGGCACTCTAATATTTTAACCAAAAAAAGTCCCACTCTTTAGCGACTAAAACTGAGCGAGTTATGGAGCTCTGAATTTCGTGATTTTTACCAATCAGCGGCCTCGTAGAGCAACTGGTGGTGAATCGTCTGCAAGACGGCTATTGAAATGGTGTAAAGTGGTCTAAGTCAGCGATATTCAAAGATCCATAACTCGGTCCGTTTTAGTCGCAAAAGAGTGGGACTTTTTTCTGTTTAAAATGCTAGACTGTCAAAAGTTCTTTGCTAAATATGATTGATAGGACCGGGGAACTGCATACAAAAAGTTAGATTTCGTAACTTTTTCGGGAACATATTTATTCACTTAAAAACATATATTATAATTCTTCCCTTCATTTAAAGCATTTTTCCAATTGTAGTATATGTCTATCACTAACGGTTTAGAAATTAGCTATTGGACCACGATAAATGTGGACATCATGTGTACTTATATATATTTATATAAATATATGTGTTTGTATTTTTTTACTTGTATATTTAGTTAGTGATCCTCAAAATATTTTTTTACACAACAGGTGGTCCGCACAACCAGAAAGGTTGGTAACCACTGTGTTAGGATATTAGATATTTTGTTGTACGTTGGTTATTGATATCTTGGCAGACGTCATTTCCGTACTTTCGTGAAAGCCAAGTATTAAAAAAACTCTCTTGGGAAATGAATGAAGCAAAACTAGAAAAGCAACTAGAAAAAAAAACCGAGCGGAAAGTATAGATTCCATTTGTCGCAGAGTAATATTGTGAGCTCACCTATCAAGGTAAGATAGACGACATTAATCGCTAATGGCGCACGCCCACTCATATAAATTCTGCGTAAAGGCATATTAAAAGCATCGGCGACGGGAGGGAAACTTAACAATTTGGCATCATTTCGGAAAATGTATGAAAGAGACAATGAACATTTCCATCACATTTTTGGCCATTATTTCGTTTAGAAACAATAAAAAAATTTAAAAGAAGGATATTTCATGCATTTTTTTGAAATATTTGTTCTGAACCAAAACATTGTATGATTTTGAGTTCCAAATACTTTTCTTATTGACTCTCTTCATGATTTTCAAATTTTAACTAATTTTTCAAAAGAATTGCCTCTTAGATATTTCGTCAAATTTGGATTACATATTATAAACTTACTTCATAAACAATCTTCAGTCCTGTATATTTGTTTAGTTTGAAACCTTTTTTCATTCAATTCCTACTATTAGTTCTTACTCTCCCTATGTATATTTATTTATACATCTTGTTCAAATTTTACAATCGTTAATAAAATACTTTTTATTCATCCACTCAAATTCAAATACATTTTTTTAAACTTGTAGTGGATACACTTGATGTTAATACAGTTTTTTCAAATATTAATTCATTAATTAAATTTAATTAATTAATTTTAGTTTTATATGGGAGAAAAAAAATTGTAAAATAAAATTTTTCTTTGTTGACCTAAGTAGGAATTGACTTAAAAAATTTTTTTTAGATTACTTGTTTTAAATATTAGCTACCTTGTATGACGTTGTTAGATATTTTGTTGCACGTTGGTTATTGATATCTTGGCAGACGTCACTTCTGTGCTTTCATGATAGACTAAGCATTAAAAAACCCAACTCTCTCGGGAAATGAATGAAGCAGAACAAGAAAAGCAACTGGAAAAAAACGAGCGGAAAGTATAGATTCCATTTGTCGCAGAGTAATATTGTGAGCTCACCTATCAAGGTAAGATAGACGACATTAATCGCTGATGGCGCACGCCCACTCATATAAATTCTGCGTAAAGGCATATTAAAAGCATCGGCGACGGGAGGGAAATGTTAGAATTTCACTTAACAATTTGGCATCATTTCGGAAAATGTATGAATACGGCGGCCATGTTTTTGGCGGCCATCCAAATAAAAAAGGAGGACTCTCTCCCTTTTTTTCTGTTTTAGTCTTCCAGCTGTGAGACTTTTTTTATCCATTACCTGGTGCCAGAAATATTTGAATAAATGACACCAGCTTTTTAGTTCAGATCCCTTTAACCTTTTCAGATGAGGTTTTTTCCCTCTTCCCTTTGCGCGATGTTTCGTCCTGGATTTGCGGAGTCTCGTCCCTGTGCTTCGAAAATGAGATTCCGAATCGTCATCAAGCGAAAAGAATGAAAAAAAAGTGAAGAGAGGGTAATATTTTTATGATAAAAATACAATCAATAACGTGCATTTACTTTTCCTAAAGTAGAGCGATTTTTGGAAATGTTACTTTTCTTAATGGCAAATTATATTTTACTTGCTCTTTATAACCTTTCAGATAAATTACTTATAAAAAACGATGAATCTTTCTTTGTGATATTTACTTTTGGAAAAAGTGAATTCAAGATAATTTTCAAGAAGTCTATTAAATAAAACCTCCGGAAAAATATTGAAAATACTAATTTAATCTCGAAAGTATAGAAAAAATATTTTTTTAATGTGAATAATGTCTAAAATAAGAAAAAAAATGACTGAAAAAAGACTTTAAAAGTGATGTTTATAGTAAATTAAAAAGCAATACCAGGTTTCATAATTTAATTTTACAAATTATTAAGTATGATGTTTGAATTCAATATAACTTTTGTTGGAAATTCACTTAAATAGTTAGAATCCACACACAAAAAAAAAACTGTTCTTAAAATACTAGAAAATCATCCGTCATGGTATGACGGGTGCAAATTGCCTCTTCATTCGAGAGATTTCCCGTCAAATTTGTCGTGTTTAAATAGATATATATATACGAGAGAAATGTTTAACATTGATTGAAAACAAAATAAACATATGTTTTATGACAGGAAATATTTCTTATTTACATATTTCTTTATTCAAAAAACCTCTTGGTAAACAACATTCAGTGTGAAGTATTTTTTGTTGTTTAACAATTTTTCTTGTACTTCAGATGTCTCTGTGTAAATTTTAAAGTTGCCAAAAAATATTATCAAATCATATCATCACGATTGCAATAAATAATCAGATGCATCGTGGCTTCCAAACTATATCACGTGCATGATATACCACTGACGTGATTTACTACTTTCTATTAAGGAACGGAAATTAATTTGAAACTAGCGGTATGGCCCGGCGTTGCACGGGCTAAATCGAATAATAGCTGAGGTCACGTGACACATGTCTGGTGTGTGTTATAATATTGTTGAAGTGTGTTGTATTAGTGTTTTCACCTCCTGCTTCAGCTGGGTGTAGATGAGAGGTCCTGTGATAAATTTGGCCATGAATTCTTAAGCAATACGCTCCTCTCCCTGTAGACAGTACAATCTGTGCACCCATTGAAGCACTGGTACAACCTTATGTTATTTTTAAAATGCACTGATAATTCATCGGAGCCATCCATCAATCCTTTCATTTCCACTGGATAAACTGAAGCCTGCTCAATTATATTTTCATTAATACAACAATGAGTGTAAATTCCTCTGGTATTCTTTTCATCCCGGAAATACAACCCTCCGCATTTCAGACAGAGATTGTCCATTTCTCCACAGTTGTGTTCTTCATCAACAGGGTAAAGAACAGTTCTAGCTGCATAGAAAGTTTGTATCTGATGGTGATTTTGTCCTGCAATAACATTTAGACGGCGTTCTCTTGCATGTTGTAGCATGGCTGCCAATCGGCTATTTCTTTGTTCTTCTGTTTCTTCGGCTCTTCTCTCCAGCCCGCGTTGTGCCATGTGTGACAATCCTCTATTTCGTTGTTCTTCGGTTTCTTCCGCTCTTCTCTTCTGGCCACGTTGTGCCATTACTGTCAATAGGCTATTAATTTGTTCTTCTGTCCTGGCCACTTTTTGCCATAGTTGAAAAGAGGCCGTTTCTTTCTTCGTGAGTTTCAGCAACTCTCCTTTCACGTTTCATAATTGCCTGCTGTTTACGGGCATCATCCCATGTAACTCCTCTTTTTCTTTTAGGCATCGGAAAATGCGAGAATTGAACAAACCAAAAATAGTAACTTCTAAATATCAGTTTAAAATAGCAGCTACCAGAAATATTTAAACTTGATCAAATCAATGAATAATAATTAAAATCACTAACATAACTAATCTATATCTTTTGGCACATAACTTTACAGAAACAAAACACGCCTGTAAATTCGTTAAAACGATTCTGTTCACGTGACAAAATATCACGGGACAAAAAAAAGAATTTATACACTTCCAACAATGCATTTTTTATTTCTGTCAGCGTCATGTTTTTATTGTTGTTGTAACAATGTTCGTTAAAGTAAACGACTTCAACAATAAAATATATTTTGAATTGCGCTGCAACAATGAAAAGTGTTGTTATAAAGTATCCGAAACAATGAAAAGTATTGTTATAAAGTATCCGAAACAATGAAAAGCATTGTTGTCAATTAGTTTTTAATTAATATCTTTTTCACTAATTAAAATTTCGGAATATAAATGGCCGAAACGGCTTCCCTGGATTATTCCCCATCTTTTGGTACTTTCCGCGCGCTTCTCCGTTCGGCGGTTCGTGAGAAGATAGAAGGACATACATACATACGTTTGTTTACCTTCGATTTTTAATAGAGTAGATATATGATTAATATAATTTAAAATTTTTCGAGAACTATTGATCACAGCGAGATAAACTTTATATCAATAGATAGAAAATTTTATGTCACTATTTTAGAGCTATTAAATTTGAAATTAGAACGGCAATTACTCTTTTAAATTTAAAATTACTGAAATCTAGGTTCTCTAACAATGAAATAATGCTGTTTAACGTCTCGCAGTGCTATTGCGCGAGTTTTATTGTTGGTGACATTAGAGCGTTACCGAGAAACAGATCTGGGTTATTTATTATATTAGTAATTTCAAAAGATCTCCCACTGGTATGGCATGAAAGTTTATTGAAGGGAAATTCTGGCTGAGGTGTCTTCCTTGTGGCCTTACCATGGTCCAGAAAGACGAGGTTAGTCCCAATACAGCCCTCGTGTGGCTTCAAAACTAGATGTTAATCAAACTAAACTAAACAAAACCCTTCTCTAACAGCCTTCCTTCTTGTGTTTCGTAAGCACTTAGTAGGCACAACCGATGAGCCGACGGGACGTTTAGTCTAATATGTCATTAAAGATTCTTAAAGTTTAGTCAACTATTATTCTATGTATATAATTATGTTCGTAATCAGTACTATTACGAACATATTAACTAACGTATAACTGTTATTTCGTAATCAGTACTAAATGGTTTAAGGGTTTTAAAAGTTAATATTACCTGACTGAAAATTGGAGCATTGATACTTAAATTATTCTAAAAAGTATCTAATAATCTATGATTATTATCATTACTCGCTTGTTACCTAATCATGCAAAAATTGAGGAAGTTGAGTTCAGTTGAGACTTCCAAATGCAATAAAGTTCAAGTGCCTGAATTTACAATTATTTGTCATTCTGACTTGGAAACAATTTCTTACCAATTAATTATTGATAAATTGACAATAAATTAATCTTATAATTACCAATTCGGAAATCGGTAATTGTATTAATTTCACAAATTTATATTACTAAAATTTAAAATTATACCAAAAAATAAACAAATTATAAATTAAATTGGTTTGCAGATTTTATAAATTTTTGTAAGCACATTTCTTTTAAAAGAATGTTCGCTAAATCTCCTGTACGCTAAAAGTCGTGTTTGTTGATTTTACGAACCCATTTGCGCACCGCTCTTTGACCCAGGTATAGAGAAAACCGAATCAGTTCAACGTATTCAATCGATCCTCAATAAGTTGCAAGACCTCTTGTAGGAAGCACCTTTATGCCAAAGTTTGGAGGTGACAAAATCTCGAACTCGCATCGATCCCGATAGAGAGTTGTGCGGGATCCAAGAGATTGATCCTCAAACAAACGAATCCGTCTTTTGTAGGAGCATCGATTGGCACTCGATGAGGGCACTTGCTTAAAAGTTTCAAGTGCCTGTAACGATCGATCTCTTTGTTTCAGTTGAACAATGCTCTGCTGGAAAGGGATTAGGCGGGATTACTTCGCGAGCATTGTCTCCAGGGTTCCCTCTTCAAGGAGGGGCGTTTTAATTCATTGAAATGAAAAGCGATTTTCTGATATGTGAAGCAATGGAGAGTTGGATTTTTCTTTATCATGTGCTGTGATTCAAAAATTTATTTTGATGAAGAATGATCTAAAATTTTAATGCAGAATGGCAACCCAACAATCAGGAGCGTATCAAGAGTATCGCCTGGACATAGTATTTTTTCGCCCTCTCCTTATATTTGGCGTCATAAGGTGAAATTACTTTTTGTTTAGTGGCACCCCTAAGAAAGGAGTAGGGAGCATCAATACTCTCCTTGTCCCCATTCGCTAGTATTTCTTCGCCCTCTCCTTATATTTGGCGTTATAAAGTGAAATTACTTTTTGTTTTAGTGGCACCCCTAAGAAAGGAGTAGGGAACATCTATACTCTCCTTGTTCCCATTCGCTACCCCACTCTGAACGATACTCAAGTTCTAACTCTAGAGGAATTTTTTTTCTAGGGCTGGATATTTAATAAGTGAGCCAGTAAAGAGAACAGAAAAAGATGACGATCAGACTCCAAAAAAGGATCAAAGATACAATTCTAAGAAAATATTCAAAATAAATGCATCTAAATTTATTTTTTTCCAATAATTTCCCGGAAAAAAACATATTTGGTGATCATTTCAACTACTGCAGGTCACTAATTTATTTATTAAAATAGGAGATAACCAACACTCACAAGTCACAAAAACCATCGTTGTATGCCTAAGCTAATATAACGATCCTTTAAACAGAAAAATTATTAAAAATAAACAGCAGTTTATAAATTCAAATTTATTTTCTGCTGAAAGCTATCTTTAATATTTCCTCTTTTCGCTTTGATATTGGAAAACTTTGATATTGTCTGCTGAAAGCTATCTCTTATATTGGAAAAAATATTTCGAGGAATTTCCCACAAAATTTCATAAATTTGCCGTGGCTTAGAATAATGAAATGCTACTAACATATGTACTGCTTTAATGCAGCCCAATATTTGGCAAAATCTTGCAGAATGAGTGAACTCTGAAACTAATTCCTGTCGGCAAGTCGAAGACCGAAAGAAGATTATTTTTTGACAGAGTTAAAGAAAGTAAGTTGCCTGCAATCTTTAAACAAAAACAATTAAGTATTGCAGCACCTTGTGCGGTTAGTTTAACTTCCAGTTTTAGAAGCATCAGGAGAGTTGTTTTGAGACAGACTACGGAATTTTGAACTGTGGACAGATATCGAGGACGAAGCCTGAATTGGAAGCCCCCCTCTGCAGACCTCACACAGCACTAATGGGAGGAAATTTGCCCTCTATAGATTTAGCATACACCAGGTCCATATATTCGCTTAAAGAACGAGCTATCCTCCGGTCCAGAAGCCATGAGGTCACCCTGGCCTCGCATCGCACTTTGGGCGAATTAAGAATGATAAAAACATATATTGTGGCGTTCTTATCTAAAAGTAAGGTTTCTGACTCTTTACTTCTAAGAGGTGGCAGCTGTCAAAAAACTTTTTATACGAAGGTTGTTCATTACGATGAGGCAATTATTGGCCTATTTTCTTACTATTATTGCTCAGGCCGACCCTGCTTACCCAAAGGCTGTAAAGTATGTCACGAGTTGGCGGGACGAAAAAATTCAATACAAATATTAGTGTAATGCAATACAATATAAAAGAAGTATACAATATAATACAAAAATTACGTAATACAATACAAAACAATAAAATAATAAGTAAATAATAAATAAGTAAAAAATGCAATATAAGTTATACAATATGAAAGAAGTATACAATATAATACAAAAAATTAGGTATTACAATACAAAACAATATAAGTAAAAATGCAATATAAGTTATACAATATAAAATAAAATATAATAATAATATAAATGTCAATATAAATACAATAAAATACAAACAATACACATTAAAAAATAGTTACCAACATAAATAATAGTTAAAAACAAATATACATAATAAATAAAGAAGCATACATAAAATAGGCAAAAAATAAAATAATAATAAAATCTAATAAATAGTAAATAAAACATAGTTACAAACATAAATAATAAATTAGCCTAGTTTGAATAATCTTTTTATCTTCAATAGTAATGGAATTATAGAGAAATTGAAAATTTCAGCCCCTCGTCATTTCCTGCCCAATCCATCTTCGAACTCCTACGAGATTTTCACCCTCTTAACAAACTAAATCAAAACCACTAGAGTTATTTTGCTCCCATGTTAACCCATTTACGCACAGCGTCATCGTTTGACGGCAATTAATAAAACATTGTGCAGAATTCTTAAGTTTTCTTGGAACAATTTTTTTCTTTCAATTGAAGGCATATGTCATCATTATAAACGATACCACAAATTTTCACGCATTTGGAATCCTCTGGTCCCGAACCCGATGACTTTCAATCGGGGAACTGGTTCGAATTAAATCTGCCATTGTGAGCCAAACGTATTCATGCTGCTTTGGTACAGAAGTTTGGGTTCATACTTTGAAGCCCCTTCTGCAGCCTTGGCCCTCTTTAGCGAACAGAAAGACAGATACTCTTATTACTAGTTTGCACATTGGACATACCAGATTTACCCATCTTCACCTGTTGTTTGGAGAGGAACCACCAATGTGTTCGAGTTGCAACTGTTGGATGTCAGTCCGCCATATTCTTTTAGAATGCCCAAACTTTTATATCCAGCGTTTACAGTTTTTCTAAACATCTTCAATTTCCTTGTCGAATTTACTTGGCATTACTCCTCACGTTCAAATCTTTGCGTTTTTAAGGTCCATTAAGTTTTATTCACAGATTTGAAAATTTTTTACTGTTTTCACCAGTCATCCCACCATTGTTTTAATTTCTTTTTACATTGATACCACTTTTACATTCGTTTGGCACAGCATAGCCAAACCAGTGGCTCTTGTGCCACAAAACAATCAAACAGAAGTTTCGGAACTCGTAAATATAGCCCTTATAGTCTGACCACAGTGCATTATTAAGAGGTTAGTCCCAAAATAGTTCTGATTTAGATTCCAAATG
>BGPR01000043.1:241927-257201 GCA_013235015.1 Araneus ventricosus | reverse complement strand
AGTAAGCCGATTTAAATATGAGGATAGTGTTCCTGAGATATAGTAAAAATGGGTGAACATTCAGAATGTTCAAGTGAATTTTCAGGTAATTTAAGTAAGCCAACAAGGGGAAAAATTCAGAAATAGTAACATTTTCTCTTGAAATAATAGTTGTGAAGACCTTAAGTTAGGCGTTTCACCATGACTATGTAAAGAGTCGAAAATACAATTTCATATCGTAATTAATTGCTTAAATGAGCAGTGGCTTGCGTTGTCGCATCTTCCAGTGAATTCATAAGTGCATTTATTTACGTGCATGTTTTCGTGACTGTCGCTAAAAATTAATTTTATAAATGTTGTGGAAATCAGAGAAAACTAGCACAATAATCAAACTAGTATTGTTGAAAACATACTTTTATGAATTTTAATAGAGTAAAAAAAGTCGCTTTCTTCTAATAAATCTATTCCAAAACTATTGCCAGAAAACATCAAAACTATGGGTGCTTTTAGGACACTTTTTTTATTGATGCGAATACATTTGGTTGTATATGGCACACTATTTTTTAATTTAATTAATTTATTTTTAGCAAACTTGGTGAAGACGGGCATTTCTCTACCTGTAGAGCATTTCACGGTAGAGCATGTGCAATCAATTTTCACCATATTTCAATCAACCATTCAGCAATCAATTTTTGCGCAGATTTTCTGTAAAACATCTTCAGAAGTCTTTGCAAATTTCCCACTAATATTTCTGATAAAAAGATAAAGAGATGAAGAAAAACTTTAGATTTAGAAAAGAAATCTGTTTCTCCTTGATATTTCAAGATATATTTACGAGATTAGTAAGTAACGGTGAGATATTTATATTTATTAGAAATTTCAAAGAGAGGTTTCTTCGGAATTTTAAATTCTATAAATCAGGAGTGGATTTGTTCCGGTTAACTGTTAAGTATATAGCGGCACTTGCACCAGGAATGGAATTGCACTGACATCTTAACATCACTCAGTCTTGATTTTTGGCGTACACGGAGAGGTAGGTGCCCTTTCCTCAGGAACAAAGTTTCAAGTCCCCGTCTCCTTCTTCGCTGCTTCTGGAAGTCATTTGTTTTTGCGCGCCAGCAATTTGCTGATGAGTCCATTTGGCATCGAGCGCCATTCCCATAATCAATCATGTGCCCGGAATGCCAAGCAGGCCTTGTTCGCCCGACGTCATCATTATGAGGCTTGACAACGAACATGCATCACGGGGAGTCTCGTGCCGCGGCGAGAATCGGCGAGAGCGCAGCTCTTCTTTTGTGTTTTTCACCTAGGGCTCTTGTAGACGAAGCAAAAAAGTGCGCTCGAGGACTCTTGGAACACTTTTAATGCATGGTAATTTATGCAGAGTGCATCCCGTGCTTCTGACAGGCGGTACAGACGGAAAGAAAGAAGAAAAAAAATGCTAATTTTCGGCGGACGAGGATTAATCTTTCTAGTTTTTATTCATTCATCTATGTTGGGGTAAGAAAAATTGAAAGTCAGGCTTAAATTTTGGCTGCAAGAAGCGAAAGGCTGTAACCATGGCAGAAATTAATGTGTTTATTTTTAGTAAGATGATGATGAAGGTGAAAAAGCGGCCCGGGCAAGCGGAGGATCAGAATCTCACGAAAGGGCTGCTGTCCTCAGATTTGGCTTTGAATGGTTTTCAGAAGATTATGCGGGCCAATTTATTAAGTATAAAAATGCGCTTGATACTTTAAAACGAAGTATTCAATATTGATTGCGAAATATGCATAATAATATACATAGAATAATAGAATTTGGCTCAGCTTCAAGGTTCTAAGGAGGTTAAACGTCCTCTCAGTTTATTGTTGGTGTCGCCTAAGATATGCAAATCACAAGAAGTAATGCTATCAGAGAAAGAGTTTGCTTATATATAAATTAAATTAACGTCCTATTTTGAAGATACATGAGGCTATTTTGGGACAGGCTTTTTTATTTCGAACTATTGTCGCCGCTCTTCAAACTTCCATGTCACATCAAAGGGAAGACTTATGTCCCTGATGGATTTAATGGGCAACCAGCACACGTACACCGCTGATCATTGGTGGAATCGAGTCCGTAGCCTACGGCCACAAAGGCAGGATTCTCCCAATAGACCGCCATAACCCACATGTACCAGATGTGCGAGCTAAATGGAGATTGATCAATTCCTTTTTCAGGGTGTCCATAAATTATTGTCGGGATTCCTTTACCTCATAACATTTGAATAAAGAATATGAAGATAAATATTACTAATATAATAGCCCAGATCCTCCCGTAACGCTCTGACGTCACCAACAATGAAACTCGTGCCGTATCACTGCGAGACGTTAAACAGCATTATTTCATTGTTAGAGAACCTAAATTTCAGTCATTTTAAATTTAAAAGAGTAATTGTCGTTCTAATTTCAAATTTAATAGCTCTAAAATAGTGAAATAAAATTTTCTATCGATTGATATAAAATTTATCTCGCTATGATCAATAGTTCCTGAGAAATTTTAAATTATATTAATCCTGCATTTCAAACTAATTTCCGTTTTCTAATAGAAAGTAGTAAATTACGTCAGTGGTATATCATGCGCGTGATATAGTTTGGTCGCCACGATACAGCTAATTATTTAGTGCAATCGTGATGATATAATGTGATCATTTTTTTGGCAACGTTAAAATTTACACAAAGACATCTGAAGTACAAGGAAAATTATTAAACAACGAAAAATACTTCACACGGAATGTTGTTTACCAAGAGGTTTTTGAATAAAGAAATATGTAAATAAAAAATATTTCCTGTCATAAAACACATGTTTATTTTATTTGTTTTCAATCAATGTTAAACATTTTTCTCGCATATATATCTATTTAAACACGTCAAATTTGAAGGGAAATCTCTCGAATAAAGAGGCAATTTGCACTCGCCAAACCATGACGGGTGATTTTCTAGTTGTTACATATTCGTAAAGTACAACTCAAAAAGTTTTATTTAAAATACAGACAAAGTTTAGTGATATTCACATGACAGCCTCTCGCGGCATATAACCTATCGATTCTTTACGAATATGTAATAATATTAATCGTCATGCTCTTTATTAAAAAGTTGCGAGGTAAGGAAACCCCAATAGTAATTTAAAAACATCCTGTATTAATGTTCAGTTTGGAATAAGGATGGGAAAAACTTACCGGTCTAAACCCAAAACCGGTTTTTTGTTTCGGTTAACCGGTATTTTTCGGTTATTTTTTTGGCCCGGTTTAAACCGGTTTTTTTTTTAAATCCAAAAACCGGGTTGGAAGATAGGCTCGATTTTGGTTCGACTATACTAACATTTACCAAATTATAAAGCTTTGAATTTCATCATCTTAGGCCAATCACCGACAACCGCTTACTCGAGGCGTCTGTTGGTTGGCGGATTATTGAAAGAGTCTTTATGAACAGATAAATATTGGCCGATGGATTGATTTCCTGCAAAAACAATACTAATAAAAAGTTTTGTTTGCAAACGGCATCTATTTTTTGTAGCCAAAAAATATTTATCTTCCGTCGGAAGTTCTGTGGCGTCCGAAAGATTAGTTTCTACGTTGAATGACGTTGCTTCCGATGTGAGGTGTCGACTCACGGATCAACACATTGCTGAAAGGGTCTTTATGGGCAGATTAGATGATAAATATTGGCCAATGAACTAATTTCTTGTGAAAACAATGTTAATAAAAAAATTTGTCTATAATACTTACTTATTGCAATAATTACTCATTTATTATTGTTACATATTGTATTAATTACTTATTTATAATCATTACTTATTTCATTAATTAATTATTGTATTAATACTTACTTATTGCAAATTATTATTATTAATGAAAATTCTGTCCACAAACGTTGCTTTAAAAAAAAACGGCAACCGGTTTTTTTAAAAACCTGTTATTTTGAGCGGTTTTAACCACCAGGTTAAACCGGAGGTGGAAAAAAAATGTTTTTTTTTTCAGTAACCGTCATCTCTAGTTTGAGAGCTGAATGAGGGTCATTTGTATAGGTTTCGTGATGTTAAGCGCATAATCAGATGACGAAAGCGACCTTTGAGACGACTGCGCATAATAAGATGACGAAAGCGACCTTTGAGGCGACTGCGCATAATCAGATGACGAAAGCGACCTCTGAGGCGAGTGCGCATAATCAGATACGAAAGCGACTGCATCTTAGAACCCTCTTAGTTACAGCCACCTTGATACACTCAAAAAATATTGTTCAATCTTACATAAAAACATAAATTAAAACTTCAAGAATATTGGAGGAAAATTTTCGAGTTAATTTGCTGAAATTGTAAAAGTCCAGAACTGAAAAAAAATTCTTATCTCTGAGTTCAGGAATTTTCCCAAACTTTATCTCTAATAATTCCTATTCCGAAACGAAATTTCATAAGGCTGTTATATACATTCTAAAAGGAGTACTACTAGCCCTATCCTAAACGTATTATTTTCCATTTATAGTTAAATTTAACGGTTGAGAAGCGAGTAAAATTATGTGTGCCATCAGTTGGCACACTGCGCCGCAAAGGGTTAAAGTGCAGTTTTTTATATTTAGCTGAAAAATAATGTTTAGTTAAATGCTTTTAAATGGAGACATCATCTAAACAATAACCGAGCTAATTCATAGCATCAAAAGAAGTTTAAACCAAAATTTACGAACGTCTTACATTAAATTCGAAAATCCAGATGTGAAACCACATAAAAGACGATTTAACCCTGAAACATCTTTTAGATCTTTTTAGATTTAAAAAAGAGCCAGTGTCGTGCTCTTCTTCATCGTCGTAAATAAACACGATTTTTGTTTCCCTCTAAGCATTTTAAATAAGTAGTTTTCTAGGCGACATCGTTTTTCTTTTCCCTTAAGTGGTGCCGGGGGACTGCTGCAGAAACTTGCCTTCATTTTTCTCCCCACTTGCGCCAAAGCAGACGATTTTTACTCCACTGAGAAACTCCAGAGAAGAAAAAAGAACGAGAAGCATTTTGAGCATTTAGGCTGCCTCAACACTTTTAAATGCATGTTTACCATTTAAAAAACTGCAACTCCTTCCTGTTTTAAGGAATGGTGTTTACACTCTAAAATGTCCTCGGAAATGTCTGATATTAATCGTAGAATTTTCTTTGCGTTACTGGTCCGTTTCTTATGAAGTTCCCGCATGTTAGTGAGAATAGAAATGAGAGGAATATTCTGAAATTCCATTTCCAGTGATGCCATTAGATAAGGTGTTGAGAACCAGATTGGATCAACCCATAATTTTTGTTGCTAAAATGAAAAACAAGTTTTCTTTCAGAACGAGAGTGGATCTATAGAGTTTTAGCTGCTCTATGCTAGATACCAGCTGCTATCAAATGGTTCATTTTCAGTAATTATAAATAAGATGCCTAGCTCAGTTTAGACCCACACTAGATAGCAGCATAGTCAAATGATTCACTTTCAATATTTATAATAAGGATGCCTAGCTCATTTGAACGAAAATTGTGGGATGGTCCTCTCTGGCTCTCAACACCTCAACAAATCTATATTGTCGGTGGGGGCTGCGGTAGACTGGTTTCAGAGTCTCGGTTTCGGCACTGGAGGTTCGTTGGTTAGAGACTTAGGGGTCTATTCTGGTACCCCCAGTTGGGTTGGGTTCCGTTGTTAACGTGCGGAACCCAACCGGGGGTATCAGAATAGACCCCTTGATTTCACTAAAGATCCACTGAGTGCGCAGATCTGGTACGCGTTTAATTAGTTGGAGTCAAACCACCTTTTATTAGAGTGATGGGAAAATAGGGAGAAAGGATGCAGGATCAAGTGTCGTTTCGGTCTTCTGATAACGCTTGAAACTTACGAATGTCGGTGGAAAGTTTCGGGCAGACCCTGGCTAAAAGTAGTCCATTCCATTGCTTTTGCTGAAAGAAAAGTAATATGGAGCAGTAGATTTAACCTAATGCATATAATGCTAAGATAGGTTATTGTCGCGGTCTAGCTGAATGCTCAATGGCCGAATGGTTAGAGCGCTGCTCTGCAATGCCAAAGGACTCGGGTTCGAATTCCTGGACTTTTATGTTTTCAATTATTATTTCGATTATTTAATTTAATTAATTAATTTATATATGCAAAATAGCATTTATGTAAACTTCATATATGTAAATTACCCCTTAATTATTCTTATTAACTGTAACTGTATTATTAACTGTTTCGCCAACTGTATATAAGCAGATGTAATATTTAGTTCTGGGAATAAAGTCTCGAGTTGAGATTAGTAAGTTTGTCTTCATTCGACTTTAGCAAATACATCAAATCGATTATCCACGCTAACTTTATCTACGCGACAGTTTGGTGGAGGCGCCGGGTAAAGAAAAACACGACGGAAGAGCTACGCAGAAGTCGATGAGCTCAAGGACATCCTCCAGAGTTTAGTCAATTACTAGATCCAACTAGAGGTCCGAGAAAAATGCCCGACTCAAAGGAAACTGCACCAAAACTGCCTGATGATACCAGCTCCGCTCCTGTCAGCGTTCCACCAGTACCGATCCTGACGTACCAGCTACCTAGAAATCCCTGTATTTTCTCCGGAGATGACCAACAAGACGCTAACAAGTGGCTGAAGGACTTTCAACGAATCACCACCTATAACCATTGGGATGATCAGATGTGCCTGGCTAACGTCATTTTCTATCTCGCCGGAACAGCCCGACAGTGGTTCAACAATGAGTACACTTTCACCAATTTTACTACGTTCAAGAATTCCCTGAACAATGCGTTTTGCCGAACAGATGACCTACGACGCCAAGCTGAGAGACTGTTACTAAACTTTTATGTAGCATCCTTGGTGAATTTTCAAGTTTAAAACCAAATGAATTTTGCATAGTTCCTTGTTTACACACATAACTTTTCTTATTTACCTGAATTTGTGATGTGTTACTTATGAGTCCAATAAAAACTCTACGGTTTGAATAGACTACGGCACATAAAGCAGACAGTTGATTAATCGGAAATTTATTGAAGTAAATCCATCGTGATTAGCCTACTCGCTAGTTTTTTCCTTGGGACAATGCATTTTTCACCTTCTGACTATGATTACGTATGCATTTTTCACCTTCTGACTATGTATGTCATGAAGGCCTAATCTTCAGTTCAGTGCATATACGAGAAAATGAAATTCGTAGGTTTTTCAGATTCCAGCATTCTAGTAAGTTTCCTGATAGTTGTAGTTGTATAAGAAATTTCCCAAATAAACCAATGATTCTGATAAAATGATATATCTAAGATAGCAATTTTTGTACAAGGAATACTAAATCATATTTATTTTATTTTCATTTCTCCTATATGTTGTTAAATCCAGAATCTTCCATATTTCAGCGTAAAAAAATATGTTTATGATTTATTTATTTATTTAAAAGAAATGTACACTACAAAAACTCCAGTTACAGGCTGCATGACACAAAATGAACATAAAACCCACGAAAAATAAAATTTGTGATCAGTGAATCATAAAAGCATTAAATAACTTATTGGGAATTTAAAAGTTATATACAGTCACCTTAAGAACTTTAAAACTTAATAAGAATTTTGAACATAATAAGTTGAAAGCACTGAACCTAAAAAAACCATTAAAATTCATAAAGAATTTAAAAGTTGAATACACACTATCTCAATAACATAAAATACACATTAAGAATCTAAAATTTGCTAACATTTAACCTGAAAAACACCAAAGGACATATTAAAAATATCAAGTTTCTCAGAAAACTTGTTAAAAATGATCCCGCTATGGTCATTTTAGAATGACAATAAAAACCAAACCGCAAGAAGGCCGCAACTCTTCAGAAAAATTACAAGAAATGGATTATTGTGTCTAATTTGCTGAATCGCATTTTCTCGAAATAAGGCTAAGGAAGATATTTTTCCAGGATGATGTAGGACAGTGAAAACAAAATAGGAAGAAAAAAGCAGAAATCGAATGGATATATTCATACAATAAACAGTTACACTTGCAAAAACATTTATCATCTATGTATCTAAAAATATTTCGTTAGTCAGTTAATTAACTTGTAGAAGAGTCTCGCACCATACATCTACCGTTGTTAAAATAATTTTTCCACAGTCTGTGTATATTTAGTAAGTAAATTCCTTGTAAATATAAATCATCGCCACTGAAGCGCGAACTAACACTTTCACAGCATTAACTATAAATGAACAGAGAAGCAACTTTTAGAGGAATTTCCGCCAAAGGTGCGATAATGTAAAGTAATGTATTGCGAAAAGAAAGACCGACATTATTGGAACCTCTTAAGTTGAATATTATTTTTAAATAATACCAAAATAATTAAAATAAAGTAGGTCTCTAAGCCGCTCTATCTTTTTTACAACTTCCTTTAATTGTCTAATTGGCATTGCAATTACTTGCCGAGTACACTGGCACACAAAAGTTAAGGAACATTTCGTAAAATGCGAGAGATTTGCAATTAATACGAAAACTATGTTTCAAAATCAGTTCTGGGGAATCGTGTGACATTCAATAGAGTATCATATACATATTACAGTGAAGATTCGGTCATGAGGGCAATTAGGGGGACCACTAGAAAGGGATGAAGGCGAAAATGGAGTTTCACCCATCCTGTTTCACAGAAAGCTGATAACGAGATGCAACTTTTATCAATGGTTATGGTTTAATGTGCATAATATTTACATGCATTTTCGTAAGCATGGCACAAATATTCGGGAAGATATAAATGTTTCTTTTAAAAAATCCCAAATTTTTCCGCGTGTGTTTTGCTTATCACATGCAGAGTTTTAATTCAAATTATTCGAAATTTGCAGAACACTTGACAATATGTTACAGAAGTATTGTATTAAACTTTCAAGCAAATACGTTGAATATTACAGGAAATATGAGTGTTTGTACTAAATAATTTTTTACTAATTTTTCTTCCATAATTTCAAAGCCATTTATATAGAGCAACTTTAAAGAAAATTCCAGTTGAATCCCATTACAATTCAGGGAGCTGTCGGCATTTCAGTGAGGTGAATTTAAATTTCCCTTTAAGAGAAGCTAAATGATGAGGGTTCTTGCACAAACTGATATTTTTTAAACTTTAATCTTCGAATGATATTCGAGAAAATGCAATTTAAATAATGTATTTAATTTATAAGTGTTCATGGTATTCTGGATATACAATTTTACTAAAATTCAATGTTACTGTTCGAAGATTCAAATTTAAAAAATATCAGTTTGTACAAGAACCCTCATCATCTAGCTCCTCTTAAAGAGAAATTGAAATTCATCTCACTGAAATGCCAACAGCTCTCTGAATTTTAATGGGATTCAACTGGAATTTTTTAAAAGTTGCTCTATATATCGGGCTTTCAAGTTATGAAAGAAAAATACATCTGCGTCTCTCACATGCGCAGTAAAAAAATATTTAGTACAAACACTCCTATTTCCTGTAATATTCAACGTATTTACTACAATATTTAATACAATACTTCTGTCACATATTGTCAAGTGTTCTGCAAATTTCGAATAATTTGAATTAAAACTCTGCATGTTATAAGCAAAGCACATGCGGAAAAATGTGGAATTTTTTAAAGAAACATTTGTATCTTCCCGAATATTTGTGCTATGCTGACGAAAATGCATATAAATATTATGCACATTAAACCATAACCATTGATAAAAGTTACATCTCGTTATCAGCTTTCCGTGAAACAGGATGGATGAAACTCCATTTTCGCCTTCATCCCTTTCTAGTGGTCCCCCTAATTGCCCTCATGACCGAATCTTCACTATAATATGTATATGATACTCTATTGAATATCACACGATTCCCCAGAACTGATTTTGAAACATAGTTTTCGTATTAATTGCAAATTTCTCGCATTTTACGAAATGTTCCTTAACTTTTGTATGCCAGTGTATTTATACGAGATAACTCCTAGACAATGTCCTGAACAAGACCACCTGCTGGGAGTTAGTTGGCAGTAAACATCTTAAGGCGCTGCAGGAAAAATTTGATCAACTCGGAGCAGTGCGTTCTCAAAATTTCATCTCGAAAATTAGTAGATTGAATGTTCGCTTTGGCAAGAATTGTTTTACAGTGTGCAGATTATTTGTGCCAAGCTTTTTATAATTTCCGTTTCACAACAAACGCACGCACACACACTAAAGCCAGTTTGTTTTAAAAAGACTGAGAAAGCAACCCTCTTTAAAATATCTTCCAAAGCTAAATTTCTTAAACTTTGTACCCTAACCCCGAACGAGGTCATATAGTATTACTTGTATTTTTGGAGTCTCTAAAGCGATGGAAGACAGTGCTTTTGTATGATTCTTTATTAGTAATAGTCAAAAACAATTATGAAAATCATATTGGTTAAAATAATTCATTAATACATATTAAACTGATATGTTTAATTAATTTTTATCTTTCATTAACTAATGCCTTGTTCGCTTGTTTATATTATTTTTAGATGTATTCATAACTTTAAAGATGTATGTAAACAGAGATAATGTAAAAAAAATTCACAAAAATAAGAGTGAGGGAAAAAAATTTGAGACGCTAGAAATGATTATGTGTGTCCAGGTGATTTTTTCCCAATAAATTAATTGCTATTTTGATATAACTACAGATTTAAGTACCAAAAAATTCTATAATTCGATGCACGAATCACATACATAATTTTAGAAGATATAATTACGATAAGCAGCTGCAAAAGAAAATGGCCCAGATAACTAAAATAATTTTAATTTACAAAGACAAACACAAAATTTTAATTACAGATTATGGTTTCTCCAGTATATGCTCCAGGGGGATTCCACGTTCAAGAGCAGAATTATTCTAGGTCTGGACGTGGTGAGAGCTATTTCTAGTCTGAGTAGTTCTTTTATCCTTCTACAAGAGGGCGTTGCAAGCAGATCCAGTGGGAGGGGCTGCAGAAGTGAGGTGGGGGGAAAATGCATTGGCTACAGTGAAAGGGTTAAGCGGCCAGTCATTTTTTCTTCCTTGCCATTTCTCAAGTCCTAAGATATTCAAAATTAAGTGTCCCCATTTTGTCGTGGTCATTTAAGTTCGTGTTCTTAGGATCAGTCTGCTTTGTCTTAAAGAAGAAAAAAACTTGACCTGAGATATTGAGTTCACAATAAAAAAAGGCTTAAAATTTTGCTACGTACTTAAAAATTAAAATCTAACAATGTCTTATTATGTTAGTTTTAAGAATGGTGGAAGCAATACAAGTCGAAACTATAACGGCTCAAAGACAATTTGTGAAGTCAGTCCATATGATTCTTTTGGGTCTGAATCGATACGAATAAAGAAAAGGCTGAGAAAGATCAAATTTCTTAAATGGCACAAAAACGTACAAATTTATTTCATATTATAAAGAAAATATCAGAATATTTTATGTTCCAAAACCTTTCTAATCTCAATCAGTTATAGCAGAATTGACATATTTCAATAGCTTATATTTTCGTATTTCAAAGAAATTTTACACGGGAATTTCAACCAAAGACACAATGGATTCGAAAGAGACAGGAACAAAACATATAATTCTGCGAATAACTTCAAAATTTAGAGATATATCTATAAGCAACGCATTTGAATCTCCAATTTTGAATTATAATGTCGAGAGAAAATAATAATAGGAAAGATTATTAGCGGCATTTGTTTTCAAGGCAAAAATGATTGTAGCTAAAATATGGCTGTGAAAATGCCGTAAATATTTTTATTTAGTTTCTGTTTTTGAAATATACTTTTTATCTTTCGTAGAATATAAATGTGGCGAAAACATAAAACTGCTTTTCACTATTTCAGACTTATTATGTGAAATGAAGAGCCGAAAAATAGCTTCTGAAACTCGATTGCTATAAATCTGGCATTATTATTTTTTTTCCTTCGAACTGGGCACACTCGATTCATCTATAAAGAGTAATCTGAAATCCTATGCCCAATATGAAGTCTTTCTGTGTGTGCCCAACAAACATCATCATAACATCAAATATTTGTCCAATATCCTCGTATTAATACTTTTAGTTTTTAAAAACTATAAATTCTTACTGTTATATTTAAGTGCATTGTTTTATTTAACGTAAATAAGTTTAATCAGACATAATCACAAACCCTGTTAGTGCCGTGGTGACTCCAATTTTTAATTTTTTTATTATTTTTTTTACTGCATTTTACACGTTAGAAGTGTTACTACTCGTACCCATTTATGTTTCTTTTTCATGTCTTTTATGGAAATCACTCGTGTTTCTTCAGTTCACTGATTTTCTGACATTAGCTTGGTGCATCAGAGGCAACATTCGATTTTGTGCCATGAAACTGAAAAAAAAGAGTCAAATAACTTTTAAGCGAATTTTTCGCCGTGAACGTCTGCAACAATAACAATCTAAAATTTCCTGTAACAGTATGCAGTGCACACAAAAGATTTCTTTAATTCCTTCGACTGTTGGAATACATTTGCCCCAGCGAAGCTTAAACGTATATATTAATTGTTATTACACAAAAATATCCTGCGTTTTGCTTCATTATGAATGGGTATTCAGGAACGTAATCTAGTAACATAAATTCTCATCACCAACCAGTCGATGAACTGTAAAATATCCATATGGTATTTGTATGTCGTTTCTTAAAAATTGATCCATAATATATAAGTAAAATTAATCGGTTAGCTGTTTAGTTTTGTATTTTTCCACCTCTCTTTTCAATGTTCTCATTTATCCAATTCAAATTGATTTGTTCTGTGAGTGTAGAAAGAGGAGAGACAACCTATCTTTCCAACATGATCAAATATGTTCCAGCAATCTTGAAGGTTTCAGCTTCCGTTGGAAAAGCTTGCAGAGAAGAGTACAAATTATAAATTTTGTCAAAGATGTATTCTCGTCTTCTATCGGAAAGTGAACTATTTGCTGATACTGACAGCGACAGTTGACAATCTAGTAAGCCATGTAACAACGGAAAAAGTGGGTAATTTATAGTGATGGGCTAAGGCTATCAGAACTTAATAAATTACTAATATAATAACCCAGATCCTCCGGTAACGCTCTGACATCACCAACAATAAAACTCGCGCCATAGCACTGCGAGACGTTAAACAGCATTATTTCATTGTTAGAGAACCTGAATTTCAGTAATTTTAAATTTAAAAGAGTAATTGTCGATCTAATTTCGAATTTAATAGCTCTAAAATAGTGAAATAAGATTTTCTATCGATTGGTATAAAATTTATCTCGCTATGATCAATAGTTCCCGAGAAATTTTAAATCATATTAATCTTACATTTCAAATTAATTTTCATTTTTTAATAGAAAGTAGTAAATTACATCAGTGGTATATCATGCGCGTGATATAGTTTGGACGCCAAATTGTATCTGAATACAATCGTGGCGATGTTGTTTTCTTGCCAAGAATTAAACTTGCGTGAATATACCATTCGTTCTCAACCGCCGCCAGTTCCCGTTAATTCTAGCTTACACGATGACTATCAACAAATCGCAGGGGTAAACTTTCGATCATGTTGGAATTTACCTCGATGAGCCTGTCTTTTCACATGGACAGCTCTATGTTGCACTTTTAAGGTCTCGAATTCCCGAACACGTTGAAATTTACACAAAGACATATGAAGCCCAAGAAAAATTATTAAACAACGAAAAATACTTCACACGGAATGTTGTTTACCAAGCAGTTTTTTGAATAAAGAAATATTTAAATAATATGTAAATAAAAAAATATTTCCTGTCATAAAACATATGTTTATTTTATTTGTTTCAATCAATGATAAACATTTCTCTCGCATATATATCTATTTAAACACGTCAAATTTGAAGGGAAATCTCTCTAATGAAGAGACAATTTTCACCCGTCAAACCATGACGGATGATTTTCTAGTTTTATCAGAATGTTCATGAGCATAATGAGAAATACAGGGTTGTTATAATTAAATTCCGCTTATTCAGGAAGCTCTTAAGCCAATTCTATGGCTACAAAATAAACAAAATTTCACTTGTAGAAACTTTCGGAAAGATTTTATATTGCAAGAAAAAAGTCTTTAAATTCAAAATTGAATTTCAGCAGCTTTTTTCAGTAAAACTCAAAGAAACTCAAATGACTTATTCAATTTTGCTTCAGTAATAAAAAAATATCTGCAAAAGTTTCCTTAGATAATAAGCAGCGTCATATGTTGACGAAATTTATTTTTTTATCTTTTCCTTTTCTCTCTCTCTTTTCAGTTTTCAAAGAGCGCATCACTTATACTGCATAGCAGTGAAATTTTGCTTCGTTTCGAAATCATAGAACCATAGAATCATAGTCATCTCTAGGTACTTCTGATTAAGCGAAATTTAGTTATATTCTGCATATGCTCCAGTAGTCAGACTACAATGAATAAAAAGAATGAGTTTTATTCGGTTATATTGAATAAATTAATCATCTAAAGTATTAGAAATTTAACCTAACTCTTGTATGTTATTTTGAAAAATAACCATCTTGGAAGAGTTAGTTCGAGTTTTCCATAAATCCAAGGTAGTGAAACAAATCAGTTTAGCTCCCAAATAATGACCAACACATACACAGCACGTGAAAGAATTACTACATCTGTTTTTTATTGTTGTTCGACGGGTCGTATGTCCACTGCGCACCCCGAAGACACCTGCAGAAATGCTCCCTCCCAAAGAAAACAGGATATATATAAGATCGATATATAGGAGCAATGTGTTTAAACAAAAAAACAATTGGCAATTATTTTAAGATATAATTAACCTGTTGCTATCAGCAGTTATGTTATAATATGTAAGTACATTTTTCATTTCAATAGACTACACTAAAATTTAAAAATTGCTTTTATTTCAATTCATTTATTTATTAAATTTTATGATTTCGATAATTCGAGTTTTCGATAGTTCGAGGTAGACCTGGTCCCGTCCACCTCGAATTATCGAGACTCTACTGTAAATAAAAATCTCTCGCACAGAGACACATATTTAAATTACCCACTTTATTCTATTGAAGCATAAGAGGTTTTAACTACAAAATGCACTTAGTTCATATTGCAGATACTTGATTTCCTTCTAGCTTTTCGGCAAATGATGTTAGGAATCTGCGATGTTCGGGGGTTATTTCATCTCTTTCATGCACCTTTGCCAGAAGAATTTCCACCGATTGTTTCGTGTCAACAAAAAATCCAATTAGCCGCCTATGTTGGATTGCGGCCAATCAATTCCAGCCGATTTTCGATTGATTTTTTGAGCCAATCTGCACGACGGCGACGATGGACGATAG
>BGPR01000043.1:216267-239714 GCA_013235015.1 Araneus ventricosus | reverse complement strand
TTCATATTATGTGGCCACAGTTTACCTGTAGATGAAAGGGATGCCGTATCTGGTATTGTCTTCGTCATATGTCCATAATTTTAATCAAAAACAGGATCGCCCCTCTAATATCATACCAACATATTAGTGTGGCAATCAGTTTACTACTAGATGAGACGGATGTCGATCTGGTATTGTCTTCTGCATATGTCCATAATTTTTTAATAAAAACGCAGGATCGCCCTCTAATATCATACGACATATTAGTGGCACACAGTTTACCGTAGATGAAAGGGATGCAGTATCTGGTATTATCTTCGCCATATGTCCATAATTTTAATCAAAACAGGATCTCCCCTCTAAATCCATACTCAACATATTAGTGTGACTGAAGTTTACTCGTAGATGAGACAGATACGTATCTGTATTGTTCGTCATATGTCCAAATTTTATAAACGGATCGCCCCCTCTAATATCATACAATATTAGTGTGGCACAGTTTACCTCTAGATGAAAGGGATGCATATTGGTATTGTCTTCGCCATATGTCCATATCTTAATAAAACAGGATCCCCCCAATATCATACTCAACATATTAGTGGCACAGTTTACTCTAGATGACGGATGTCGTATCTGGTATTGTCTTCGTCATGTCCATAATTTTATAAAACGGATCGCCCCTCTAATATCATACGACATATTAGTGTCACACAGTTTACTCGTAGATGAAAGGATGCCATATCTGTACGTTCTTCGCCATATGTCCATAATTTTAATCAAAACAGGATCTCCCCCCTCTAATATCATACCAACATATTAATGTGTGGCACACAGTTTACTCGTAGATGAGACAGATGTCGTATTCCTGGTATTGTTCTCGTCATATGTCCAATAATTATAAAAAAGCAAGGATCGCCCTGCCTCTAATATCATACCAACATATTAGTGTGGCACACAGTTTACTCGTAGATGAGGGGTTTCAGTATCTTACACATAAAGAAATTAAAATTCAGATTTAAAAATAATTTTAAAAAAATTGGATCTCACTGATTTGCAAGATCATTTGAAAAGCTGAAAAAAAATCCTAAGACTAAAATTCTTAATGTCTGGGGCCCCTTAGAGCTGCGGGGCCCATAGGCAGTTGCCTACTTTGCCTATTTAGTAATCCGACCCTGAGTGTGGCTTTTAAACTGTTTTAATTTACTTAACTTAAATCGTGTTTGTAAAGATGGAATTTTGTATTCAATTTTTCACTAATTTTATTATGTATGTTTTGAAATTTTGTTGCATTGTGTGTTCCCGATGACTGTGCAGAATTTTAATATTTCCAGAACATGATTATTAGTTGTTTAATAAATTTTAATTATATTTTAATTTCAAATGAGTGGTGGTATCTATCAGTGAATTTGAAAAAAAACTTGATATTAAAATTCCATGTTTCTGATTCTTAAAAAAATTACATTCTACTTTTTAGTAGACTAACAAAAATGTGCTTACAAAAACCTTTTTATTTATATTATTTTTGTACACATTTATGTTATTAAAGATTTTTATCAAACATGGGAAATACCGAGTGATTTTTCAGTTAAACTAACGGCCATGTTCCTTGTTTGAAATCCATCTCAGAGGGATCCGCGATGGCCTTGTGGTAAGCTCTCGGCTTCATGGCCGGAGGATTCCAGAACCAAAATCCGAATCCATTGAAGATCCGCCGTGTATGTGATGTGTCTGGCGCATGCCAAATCGTACATCGCGAGTCAAACACCCTCCCGTTGGTTTCATGCGGAAATTTGGAGAGAGGGAAGCCAGCTCAGGTGTCGCCTTCATCATGTGAACCGAGGTTCGTCGCAAAAAATAACAATCGTGTTGCTTCAGTATGGGACGTTAATATAAGTAAACTAAACTAAAACTGATTTCGCTTCAGAGAACTAGGAGAATTGTATCATGAGAGTAACTTTAACCCCTTAACCCTTTGCTCTCGAGGCCTTCTTCACTCTGGCGAACCAGCAGCTCGAGACGTTTTTCGGTGTTCTTGGTGAATTTCTTACCTCTAACTTAAAACCATTAAACATACAAATTAATGCCTAAAACTTTTATAATTTAACATTTTGTCTATCTTTACATGCCTCGACTGTCAATGAACTGATCTAGGAAGTTCGACCGTCGAGAACCACAAGCCTGGGTCTCTTCATTCCCAACTGAAATCTGATACAGTAAAACCTGCTTAAAACGGACACTGCAAGAAACGGAATCCTGCCTTAAGCGGAAAAAATTTTGGTCCCGTCGAAAAATATAGGAAGATCCATAGTACATCTCCTCCATAAAACGGAACATGTCTAACGCGGAAACGGACAAAATTTCTAAGACCAATTCACAACATTTCATTGTTAAAAAACCGTTCTAACGGACAGAAACACGCGCGTTTTCCAAAAATTCCTTTTATTTCCTTCGGTTAAAAAAATGTTGAGGTGAATTTACCTGAAAATGTTGGCATCTAAAATTATTCATCAGCCGAAGATATAGTTGCAAGTAATCTGCAGAGTTTGTTTGTAGTTCTTATCTCGAACATCTCTTAATATACACAATTCTGGATAAGTAATCCTTCAAGTACAGCAAAACCTGTTTAAAACGGACACTGTAAGAAACGGAAGCCTGCCTTAAGCGGAAAAAATATTTGGTCCCGTCGAAAAATATAGGAAGATCCATAGTACATCCCCTCCATAAAATGGGACTTGTATAACGCGGAAACGGATAGAATTTCAAAGAACAATTCACAATATTTCATTGTTAGAAAACCTTTGTCGCGTTTCCCAAAAATTCTTTTTATTCCCTTCGGTTAAAAAAAATGTTGAGGTTAATTTACCTGAAAATGTTTGCATCGAAAATGATTCATCAGCCGAAGATATAGATGCAAGTAATCTGCAAATTTTGTTGAACAACGGTAAAGTTTCCGATATGAGTGCGAAAGAATTTATATCTATCGACAATATTTTAACAGAGGCTCCAATTCATAATGTGAATGATATAATTCAAAGGCATGCGAACATCATAGCAATGATGATGATGAATGTTATATAAATGAAAATATTTCCGATAAAGAACAACTCACCATTAAATCATATGAATCCTTTTTAGATACAGTACCTGAATTTGAAAAGTTTGCGATAAGTCAGGGAGATGCTGAAATGCTTGAACTTTTTAAGAATACGAGAATATTAACGAAGCGAAGAATTATTCATATAAAGATATGTACAGAAAACAATGCTGGATTATTTTAAAATGTAGATTTAGTAAATAAACTTATTTTCCTTAAATTTGTAGCTTTTGAGAAAGGATAATCAATTGTTTAGAGTAAGAAATGCCTATGATATTTATTTCTACTTAGTGTCAAAAAGCAATATCATTATTAATAAAATGCATATTAACATATAACTTCTATATGTTTCATAATTTTTATCGCTATTGTGTAATTTTAAAATTTAACTAAATTTTAATTTTAAAATGTGACACTTATTGAAACGTAATTATCGTAATATTCATATTTTTATGGTATTTTGTTAATCTTAACTTTTTTATTGCAATCGATTTAATATAAATAATGCTTGGATACATTTTAAATCCTCATATACTAATGAGCCCTGTATGAAACGGAAACTTGTCTAAAAGAGAAAATTTTTCTAGTCACTTCAGATTCCGTTTAGTACAGGTTTTACTGTATCTCCAACGCAAAACACACACACAAAAGGCACTCCTCGATAGAAGAGAAACAATGTTCAAACGCCGGATCAAGAAAGACCTAGGCTTGCCCGTCGAGGGCTAACGCCGAAAACGCATTCCGGTCCAAGAATGCGGACTAATTTGAGGTAAGAAAATCCTATCTCCATTTGAAAGGAGGGAATTCTGCACTTCTTAAGATTGCACCCAAAGAGCTTAGGAACCCACTAGAAAAAATTAAGCGTAAGTAATCATTGCTGCGCATCGAATTACCGCGTCAAACCAAGTGGTGAGCGAGCGTCACCTCTCGAGTTGCGGCATCGAATCTTGTGATAAGTGAGAGTCACCTCTCGAGTTGCTGCATCGAATCATGTGGTGAGAGAGAGTCACCTCTCGAGTTGCTGCATAGAATCATGTGGTGAGCGAGAGTCACCTCTCGAGTTGCGGCATCGAACCATGTGGTGAGCGAGAGTCACCTCTAGAGTTGTGGCATCGAATCATGTGGTTAGGGAGAGTCACCTCTCGAGTGCAAAGGATTAACAGTGCTGTTTTCCTACTATCTAATTAGATGACCCCAAAGGTTTTGGAAATACGTTGCCGTATTGCTTCAACTATATACCCATAGAATGATTATGTTACCTTGAAATGTAATGGATTATCAGTCATTTTCATATCGAGTTACAGCGTCTATGAATGACTTAATTTTAGTTTATAAATTTAAAAATGGCACAATTCGATGCATGAGCGAAGCTCAGTCAAAACTGTTTAGGGACTAAAGATATTTATCACTCATGTGAAACACCGAGTGTTTTTTTCTTCTCTGAAATAACTGCCATGCTTCTTGTTAGAAATCCCTTTCAGAAAACTAGGAGAACTGAAACATTAAGATGATACATTATTCTAACAAATCAATTTCACCTAAATCTTTTAAAATCTTGAGACTATGAGTCCATTTCATTGGAGATTGTAGTGTACCGTGCTGCTCCATCCTATTCTGATGTATATAAGTCAGTATCCACCTCCGGACAGAGGATATTCCTTTTGTCTAGTGGTTAACATACGCGATTCCATATTCAAAGGTCTCAGGTTCTAATCTACGCATCTGCCAAAGTGTCTTATTTACAAAACCGGTTTATTTCCATTCAAAGCCTTTAAATCCCGCTCTCAGACGCTTTGGATGATCCAATGCTGTTATCTATTAATTAATTATATTGCTTAATATATAATAAATAAGTCAATTACATATAGTAATATATAAACCTATCAAGAGTATTAATCTTGATTCTTGTGATAATTGGTCGAAAGTTATACCTTCGTGTTTCAAGGGCTTTAGGTCAGATAGGCCATTTTTTCAGAAGAAAATGATGATTTTCAGTTATTCATTCCCATCATCTATCCGCGATTAAAACTTAGTTTTACTTGAAAGCGAAGAAGCAAGAAATCTGCATATCTTACAGCATTAAGAAGTCTCGAATGCGTTCACAGCACGTCAGAGGATAGGTTTCTCTTTTTCAAAGAAAAGGAAAAAGGAATAAAATCTTTTACTTTCCGAATCATTAGACTTCGAAAAAATGTTTTCCCGAAAAGCGCGCGTTCCCTGCGGACTCCATTTCCGTTCCCTTTGCGCTAAATGGTTTTCTAATTCCTGCAGAGACGTAATGTTTTGTAAATAACCGTTTTTTAACTTTTATTGATTCGCCAGAAGCCGATGACAGAAGGAAGAAAATTTTTCATCTCTTTTCGCACGAATCGTTAATCAATAGATTCCTTCTAATGAAAATAAAACGGGAGAGACCTCGTGAAAAATCATCTTCACATGAATAACTAATTATGACCGTCTCGGACCATTTTTCAAGTCTCTCTCCGAGAAGAACGACTGCAGCTTCGACTAATGACTGCGACCTTTTGAAGATAAGATGTAAAATGTATCTTTTAGAAAAATCTTCACTTTTAGGTCACGGATGAATAAGATCGCAAAATATATTTTTAAAATAGGGTTTCAGGTGAAGTCTTTCTTTTTCAGCAAAGCGTGGCTGAGGAAGATTCAGTTTAAATGTCTAATAGACTTTAGACCACCTCTTTGAAGAAGGTTCATGGGTTCTATCATGGGATTCCTCTTTATCAGCGTTATTAAAAAACTCCTCAACCAATGTGCGCAGTGAATTGCTAGCTACGACCAAGCTGTCTGTTGGAGATTCTCCTCCAAGCGGAAAACAAGTGTGTGTCGGTTCACCTGAAATTCTTTATGAATATTCCTGCTCCTATATGGCGCTAAGTCAGACTTATACCCCAGGTGACACCTATTGGCTCCAGGAGCACTTTGACGAACAGAAGCTGTCATCGTTTCCCTTTATTACGAGTTTTGACTCATGGACTTGGTTAGTTATACTAACAATGGGACGGCACGATTTGGGAAATTCAGTTCGGGATGAGACTTGGTATATTAATAGTATACCTTTAGTGTCTTCATCCAGTAAAATTCTAAAGAGCAATGGTGAGCCAGTTGGGAGAAAATGGCCCTCAAACTTTCGGCATTGCTTATATACCAGTAAGTTGTCCCCGTTGTTGACGTTCCAATAGCATGATCGGTAGAGTATTAGCATGCTAACTTTTTGCCCAGGGTTCGATCCCGCCTCCATTTTCTTTTTTGAAAATATTTTTTAAAATAAATGTTTAATTAAATTAAAATTTTATAAACATCTTTTATTAAAATATTAATAATTTTTAAACATTAAATGATGGGAAACTGTGCCAGTTTTACGGTGTTCCGCTGATTCAGTGAAAGCCTTGCATCATCACATCACAGTTATTGGATTTAAATATAGTTTTTATTTTTACATAAAAAATAGAAGATGAATTTAATTTTTGCTATGATTGAGAGTTCCTCATTAGATTTTTGTCAAATGAGAAAAAAAATTGCTCAAGAAACGCAAAAGTAAAGGTTTTCAATTAGTGAAAGAAAAGGATCCGCGCCACGATGCCATAAAGAAAGCGTTCTTTAATTGGGGAAGAAAATATATGGACAATGGTAATAAATAGGAGTTCACGTAAATGATGGGGTCGCGCACAACGTTTTAAGCATGTTAAAATTTAGATGAATTAAATTAATAGATCGGATATCAGTTTCATAACAAATCATTTGAAAATAAAATATGATGCTTACGTTCTACTCATTAGGGGATTATTAATTCTTCTCTACACTCATAAACAATAGATGTAACCATTATATATGGGGTCATACTATAGGACAAACTATCGACAAGTTGATAAGAGTATTGACAGATCAGTTCCCCAGTGGTCATGAAACCCAAACGGCTTAGTGGTAGAGCATTGCGCTAGCTTGTACGGAGAGAGAAAATACAGCTGCTCTGTCTATAACGAATATATTACAAATTTTGAATGATTTCGAAGAGACAATGTGAGGTCTGATTTTGAGTTATGTTTGAGCCTAATTTTTGAATACTAATTTCATCTCAAAGGTCATTAGACCCTTTTTCGAACTCGAAACATTTTTCAGTGTCTCTGGCTGGCCCTGAACGAAAAAATACCAACCTGTTCTATTTTTTTACACTTATTCTTCTTAGAAAGTTATAAAAAGAACATGCGCTTAAAAGTGATGAAAATTGCAAAATATGAAAACTACTTTGTTCCTCGATTGATTTCTAAAAACTCTGAAAAATTAAATGTTCCACTGCTGTCCTGATTCTCTAAAACAATTTTGCATACCTTTTTCATGTAAAAGCACTTCATTCATCCATTTAGGTGACTTTAGTTATATTAAAGTCCCGTTTTCAGACAATCTTGAGACGGATCTCGTCACTTTGAACCCTGGTCAGATGCCAAGGATGTCGTCTCTCTTTCAAAGCACCCGCACCACACCAACCTGAGAACATTTGGCACTCGACGTGAGATTTAATATGCACCAGTGAATATTTATGACTATGTAGTTACAGTTCAAACTGTGTAGAATTGGATGTGAGAAAGAAAATTAAAGAAAAATAAAATTGTCCATTAAATTTAACAAAACAATTTTTAAAAACACACTTTTGTCAGTACTATAAATAGAAATTATTAGAATTTATTTTTATCTCAATTATTTTTTTACATTTTAGTCTCAGATTTATAATTAAGTCGTTATTATAAATATTATGAATCTTAAAATGAAATCTCTCCGCCTTTTTTCTCAAATTCGCAATCAGTCGGCATCACTAGTATTGAATTAAAGTTTATTAAGTTTATAGATTAATAAACAACGAAGTTCTGAAAATATTACAATAGTGTATCGTCGTCGAGAGCGCATGAGTGCATAAAATTTGAAAACTTTAGTACGTCAAGAAGTGAGTGAAAGAAGATTACAAAATTCCAACTATGCAAACATGAAGTAAATAAAAGCGAGCAAAAACACGGAAATCGCAATATGTTGCTTATTAAAGAAAAGCATGACCTGCTTCTTTTTTAGACACGGGTCATCAGTTATCCAAATGCGTGGATTTTAGATGAAAAGCACTCACGAATACTTACTTTTTGCCGAAGCCGCACCCATATGCACTTCATGCCAAACGCCTTATTCAGGCCTCCATATTTTAAGTTAATGTCCAGTTTTTACCTTTTAACCTCAGTCATTAAACCTTTTACTAAGTTCGAAAAGTTTCATGCTTGTATGTATGTAAGGTTTGAATTTTGTGATCGACTTTTCACTCACTTCTTAATGCACTAGAGTTCTGGAATTTTGTATATTTATTGGGTCTTGATGACAATGCAATATTTTAATACTTTTAGAGCTCTCGATTATCAATTTTTTTTAAAAGAATTCGCAAATTTACGTTTGCACTCGGTACGTTTCAGTGATTCCATCTATAGTATTTCTGAGAACTAAAATACTTTACAGAAAATAAGTAAGAAAGTAATTTAAATGTTTCAATAAAAATAAATATATCCTATTATAGATCTTTTTAAAGAAATTATTGCCGGGATTAATTGAAGAAAAATGGATTTAAGTTCGAAATATTTTTTGCAAGGTTAGAATTTTGTGATCAATTTTTCACTCACTTCTTAATGAATTAGAGTTCTGAAATTTTGAATATTCATTGAGTCTGGATGACAATGCAATATTTCAGTAATTTTAGAGCTCTTTTCAAAATAATTGTTGGAAATAGTTCATGAAAAATTGATTCTAAAATCCCAAAATATTTATAATTCTGAATTATGACATAAATTAAAGACTAAAAATTAGAAACTAATAAATATAAAAATAACTTTAAAAAAACGCTTTTATCAATGTATTCAAAAAATAATAATTCTTTCTCAAAAATCCAGAGGTCAAAACAAAAATTGTAAAAGCGTGAGGCTCTGAAAACAATAGGAGATAGATATAAAACCAGCGCCTTACGTTTTTACAATTGTTGTTTTGACCTCCAGATTTTTGAGAAAAAAATATTTCTTCTTTTTGAATGCATTGGTAAAAACGGTTTTTTTAAAGTTTTTTTTTATATTTTTTAATGCAACAATTTTATCTCTTAAAGACTTTGTGAGCGAGAACCCTCATCCTAAGGTCTTTTTTCCTGCAGTCGATTGTCTTTATAAATCATATATGATTGTTTTCATCTTTTTGTCTTGTAATTCTTCCTTTTAGACGATTTTTATCAAAATTCGTAACAAAAATTTAAGAATTTTAACCATAATTTTATATCCTACCATGTGCCTGTACTTGAACCGCGCGTTTGTCGCAGCATTGCCAAATTTGGCTCTTGCGCTAATAAATCCCAAAACAACCAACCAACTTAGGTGAAAAGCGCCACTGCTATTCACATCTTCTAATTTTCTAACGTAATTTAAAGATAACTTCTAATTTTACTTCAGGCTAATAACCAACTCTATAGAAAACTAGATTTGAAGAAAGTTTTTAAAAACAATTTTATTTCTTACGTTGCAAGGAGTTAGTTAGCTTGGCATAAAAACAAGTAATATAAAAAAAAAATTAAAGTCAATTCCTACTTGGGTGATTTCAGATATAATGAAAAATGTACTGCGCATGCGCAAAGATATGGCTGAAATATGTAGGTGTTTCGATGATCCCATGGACCATCCATATACCGAAGAACCAAGTCTGTAATGTTAATAGTTTCCGAGATATAATGAAAAACGTACTGCGCATGCGCAAAGATATGGCTAAAATATGGGGGTGCTTCGATGATCCATGGGCCATCCATTTACCCAAGAACCAAGTCTGTAATATTAATAGTTTTCGAGATATAATGAAAAACGTACTGCGCATGCGTCATGTAAAATATGAAATGACAGACAAACAGACACACAAGAAAGCGAATTAATATTGCATTGTCATCTGGTTCTGAGCTATGTTTAAAGTTTCAAGTCTCCAGCTCATCGGGAAGTTAGTTTAAAATCGATTGCAAAATTTGAACAAGATATAGGGAGAGTGTGAACTAATAGTAGGAATTGAAATGAAACTATTCGCTACCAATTCACCTCATATTTTATTCAAAAACAAATATGGAATATAGCGAAATATAGAGGCCTGAATGATCTGAAAAAGATTCATGCGAAAGACAGCGGGCTAACAATTCCAGAAAAACTAATGGCTCCTCGGTTTGAAGTATCGACAGCAAATAAAAAGTCAGCCTGACTAGCAGGAACGGAATCGGGCAATTGGATCCAATTATTTCGTAATGATACTTCCTCATCGCATTTCTTGAAAAATCTTTCAAAACTTTTAAGCTCGTGATTTCTTAATTCTGGATTCCTTTGCGGTGGCGAAAGCTATCTCAATTAAATAAATCAAGAAAAGCGGCCAAACGCGACGCAAAACGGGAATGAAAATTTCAAAGGTTCTTTTTGGAGGGGAGGGAGATGGTGGGGATGTGAAGGATACCTGTCTACTGCTCGAGGCGGTGGAAAACAAATCACTCCAAACGTAATTTTAAAGTTCGAGAAGAGGTCGACTCAAAATTTATTTTCGCGAACTGGCAGCAGTCTCTCTTACTTTGACAAAATTTAATTAGAAGCGGCGACTCGATTTTTACGTCGCACATTTTGGCGGGAACGAAACGGAATGCGTAGAATTCTAAAAGCGGATACGCATTCGACTTTGAGTTGTTCGCAATAAAAATGAAAAGAAGGAATATCAGTTTGTAAATGAAATTCGGAAGACAAAGACCTCGCGGAAGATGTGTTCAACAGAATAGAAATGAGTGTTTGTGGAGCCTGGATGGTATTTTCAAAATCTTTAAGTATAGTCAAGCAATTCCTTCGAATCGATTCGAAAGTGATGATTCTTTTATCGATTACAAACTTATTTCAAAAGATTGTGAAATGTTTGCTGGTAAACCCTATATAACACTTTCAGGTTCCGGAAAAACGTGTTGCCATAGAAATTTTTAAAATGAAGAACAATTTCAAGTAACTTCGCAGACGAACAAATAATAAATTAAATGTTCGTAAATACATTCTATTTTTATCGATATCAATTTATATCTACTATTTATTTGCTTCTTAAGAAATTTTAAAAAATAAAGACACAACAATAGCAAAAAGCTCTCACTTTATCATTTTGCAAAAAAATGTTAACTTATCTTCCTAAATCTCTAAAAAGAATTTATAGAATCTCATTCTAGATATTAATAGTAGAACTGGGGGGGGGGAATACACGTCGTCGTGCGCCGAAGTCGTTCCAAACACTGAAATTGGTGACTCTACCATCTACCAATTAAACACATAAATCTATGGAATAAAAATGAAGAAACGAAATTAAAAACTAAATTTCCTGTGTTATTTATAGATTTAAGGGACTGCCATCTATGAGAAATGCGAAACTGATTATGATTTGCACATTTAAATTTATGATTTTTAAATGATTTAAAATTCTGAAGTTCCAGCAACACTGTAATAAAGGTGAATAAATTTTCAAAAGAATGGTACCAAACACATAAGTGGAGGATTTAAAATAAACAAAGTGTTTCATAAGAAAAGATGAACAGATTTCGTCTTATCGTTTCTATAGAGAGAGAGAGTAGATTTTCCTTATATTAGTGCAAATAACCGAGGTTTCCTTGTATTTAGAAGAATTTCCAGTTAAAGACCAGATTTCCATTTAAGATCCACCACACATGTGAGGCTGGTGTACGTTAAATCGGATACCGTATATCAAATTTCCTCACGTTTTGGTGTGTCGTGCGTGATTGTTTTGTGTAAAAATGTTTTTTGTGTGATAATATGCTTTGAAACGTTGTACTTTCGATAATTTTTTATTAATTAAAACTCTTATTAAAATTTTTAATTAGGGGTGGGGAGGCTCTTCCTCGTCATCCGCCTTTAGCCTTTATTAGTTTGATATGTTTAATATGCCTAGTTTGTGTTCCAGACGAGATGTTTCTTGTGTTCTTTTCTTTTACAAGGTAACCAATGGTTCAATCGATTGTACTGATATACTAAGCGCTATAAATTTCGCTGTGCCTGCCAGATCTTTGAGGAACCAGGGTTCTTTTCCTAATGTGTATTCTAGATTTAATTATATGGACAGATTCTCGTTGTATAAATTTTATAAGACTTTTAACAAGATCTCTGGTGAACTGGGCATTTATCATAAGTCTCCTACTGTTTTTAAATCGAATTGTTTTCAACTTTTAAATACATGACCTAATTTCTTCTATTTTCTTACACTTGACTATACATATTAAGATTTTCATACGTTGGTCTAGTGTTTGTGTGTGTTTGACTTTTTGTCCCTTGCTTTTTTAATGGTTTTTTGATTTGGTGTTCTAATTTTTTTAAATTGTGTGATTTTTTTTATAATTTTAATGTGACGGTGTGCAACAGAGACTTTTGGAGCCTCAGTGTATTTTTAGTGCTTTTGTAATTGCGTGTTTTCTGTTTAAAACATTTATGTGTTTGCGTTTTTATAACTGATGAGGTTTTGAGCTTTGAACTGTTGTATTCTCTGCAGTTACTTTTTTTTGTATTTTAATTCACTTTTTGGCTTGTGTTTTTTGTATGTTTTTTGATCATGCACTCTGTAAATGGAGTTATCTCTGTAGTGTGATTTCTTTGAATAAATAAATAAACACCTACTACCCAAGAGGTAACTACGTGCCAAATATGGCAGCTCTATTTCCAAAGTCTGCCCTATGGAGAGTTTTGAACGATTTTTGCATCAAACGCATGAAATATCACGAAAATTTACAGATAGTATCCAGCCTATAAACATTTTTTAAATTAAAATGCTTTTTTTTCTTTAGAATTCAGAGAGAACTAAAACGTTGAAATTGCAGCACATTCTCAAGATCAATTTTTTTAAATAATTACAGTTCCACGTATATTTCTCATAAGAGAAAATAGAGGCGTAAAATCCTGTTTCAAACGTTTCACTCTGTAAAAAAATATCGCCTGTAAAAATATTTAAAGTTTCATTTCAATGGAATAAATTCGTGCTTCTTCGATACACTCTAAATTAATTTCGGAATATATTCTACATGTCTCGGGAAGAAAAACGTCGTGACATCACATTGCAGCTTAAGACTGCGTGCATGCGTCAATGTCAGATGGTAAGCACAGTTATGCAACATCAAATGAATTTATTCCATTCGAATGCTGGCTCCAGAGTTCTGCGAGCTAAAAAAAATTGTTTAAAAAAACATAAGAAAGGCGCAGTTCGGGCTCGCGCCGTAGATTTTGCAGCTTGTGATTTATCTATTTTGTAACCACTATATTACTCTGTGTAAATATCGTATTAAAGAGATTGATAATTAAATTACATATTAATTCGAAACGCTTCTTTTATGATTTTATGCCGACATTTTCAGGTAAAATCTACAACGTGGACCCGAACTGCGCCTTTCTTATATTTTATTTAGAGTAGCTTTTGATGGCGGCATCTATTGACAGCATGTAGAACTACATTTCGTGTATGCGCAGTAAAGCATTATTTACTACAAATGCTCATATTTCCCGTAATATTCAAATTTTTGAGTTCAAATTTTAATGCAATGTTTCTTTTACCTATTGTCAAGTATTCTGTAAGTTCCGTACAATTCGAAAGAAAACTCTGCATGTTATAATAAAGAGTTTGAAGTTTTCTATTTAATATAGCTTTTTACTTATATTCTGATAAATATTTTTATTGTCTCGCTTTGGGTTAGTAATACTCCTCAAGCTCTTTAAAATGACATCAGAATCAATCTCCTAGCTAAACGCGTTTCCACGCCACACTTATTTATAACCTTACATAAAACTAATTCATAACGATCACGAGCATGCGTCTACACTTGTACGATGACGTCACAGGCAAAACAAATACCATACGTCAAACTCTTACAGATATGATCTATCCGTTGTGGCGTCAACCATTATTTTCATATTATTAGTTTCGTAGTTATTAGCAATTCAAATCTGACGGTATTTTGTCACACAAGAAAGTTCGACAGACTATCACTGTAACGAGCGGAAAGACGTTTTCACGTCAAAACATTTTCATCGCAAGGAAAAACTGCTTCTAACATACATCACAGTTAAAAATTTTAATTTTCTAACCTTCTTTGTTTTTTCTCAAATAGTCAACGAAATACAATAACAAAGTTATATTTTTCACAGAAATATTGTTAAAATTTACATACGAATGGAAAATAACAATTTATCACGCTGATGTGACTCATTATTCATATGTTTCCAGTTTGATTCTTAATTAATTACGAAAACTTCTAAACCTGAAACGGACTTACATTATTCTGCAAGAAAACCATCAGATGCAATTGTTTATTTTCTTACAAGAATTCCCGTTTAACAAACATAACTATAACTCAGACGTGAAGGTTGCCGGAAGTTTTCTTTCTCAGACAAGAAAATAATTTTCCATTAATTTTAAACAGTTTTGACAGGATTCGGAATACTTCATCATCTTTTACTTTAACGAAGATTAATAACCGCGAATTTGGGAGAAAGAAAGAGTTATTGTAAAAGACCCAGAATAAAGAGAAAGCCGCGTTTTATCGTTTATTCATCCAGAAGAAGGAAGGCTGATTCTGTATCGGATCAGAACGACTGAGTAGTTGAAGCACAAAAAATACTGAATATTCATGACATTCTCGTATGGTATGCCTGAAATCTCGCAAAAATTTCATCTATCGCGTCAAATATTACCAATAATATTTTTTAAAAATCTAGTTGCTCCCGCGCAAACCATCTGCGCTTTTGTGTCCACACTTCAGAATAACAAATATATTTATATATCACAAGACAATATACAGACAGATATACAAATAAGTCCAAAATTAAAAAAGGAAGGTAATACAAGCAATCCTAGAGTAATTTGAAGCAAACGAAAAGCAAAAAACAAAACAAGGAATCCATTCTAGTTCACTTTTTCAAGGGCTAAGAACTATTCGAAATGGATTCAAAAGAGTATTTGGGAAATTTTCTGTAAGAAGCAAGCCATTAGGCTAAAACAGAGCTTCTCATAGCCCGAACTCCCCAAACAAAGAAACCCAGGTAGCAAATCAACAAGAACAAACATCAAAAGAAAAAGGAAATAACATTAAAAACGCTAATAAGATGAACAAAATATTAGCCGTCAAGCTTAATTAATAAGCTTTCATAAGGTAAAATCAAAAACTTACTCCATGATGCTGCAATGGCGCGCATCTTAAACATTGTCGTAATTTTTCTAACTTCTTTTCTTTTTACAAAAAATTCTTTTGTTCTTTTACTTTTATTGTTTGCTAATTAAAATATTTTTTCTTGTTCCAGTTTTAAATTTTGCTTACTTTATTTTTTTTAATTTTTTTAATCTTTTTAAATTTGCTATATTTTTTTTGTTGATTGTTTGTATAATAAGGCAATATACAGGGTGTCCACATATATCATTGTCCAATAGCTAATTTCTAAACCATTAGAGATAGACATATGGTTTCAATCGGAAAATTGCTTTAAGTAAAGGGGAAAATTATAATTTATGTTTTATGAGTCAATAAATACATTTCTGAAAAAGTTGCGAATTCTTACTTTTTATACGGTTCCCCCGGTCCTACAGTCATATTTAGAAAAATATTATTGACACTTTAACATTTTAAACAAAAAAATACCATTCTTATGCGATTAAAACTGACCAAGTTATGGAACTTTGAGTATCGCTGACTTAGACCGCTTTGCACCATTTTAATAGCCATCTTGAAGACGATCCACCAATCAATGCGCAGCACTTGCTCGACGAGGCCGCTGATTGGTTAAAAATCATGAAATTCAAAGCTCCATAATTCGCTCCGTTTCAGTCGCAGAAGAGTGGGACTTTTTTGTTCAAAATGTTAGAGTGTCAAAAATATTTTACTAAATATGATTGATAGGACCGGAGGACCGTATAAAAAGTTAGAATTCATAACTTTTTTCAGCAATATAATTAGTGACACAAAAAACATGAAATATAATTATTCCCTTTATTTAAGGCATTTTTCCAATTGGATCTATATGTCTATCTCTAACGGTTTAGAAATTAGCTATTGGACCACGATAAGTGTGGACACCTTGTACAATGTTTACAATAGTAAAAGCATATGAATTCGATTAAACCTTTTCAATGACTATAAATAAAGCCCAGGGTCAAACCAGGGATGGTAAAAGGTTACAAATTTTGGCTAGATGATGATTTTTTCGATTAACGTGTATCTGGGCCACACACTTGATATATCTTCTGGTGGAATCGGTTTAGACCTACTATCCTCCAACACTAAAACCAAGACTCTACCATGACGCTAGGGAGGACTCCTTCTCTCTACAAAGGAAGGATATCATGAATTTATTGTTTTTCTAGTGCAACACAATAAATTTTATACATTTTCAAATTTTTCATATTTAAAATCAATGTTTATCTGGAGTTTTGATGTATAATTCGACCCTATTTTACTTTTGTCGAAAACGCTTATATTTTTCCCTTTCTTCCATAGGGGATTCGGCTTCGTAACATTCGCAGACCCCGACAGTGTAGACAAAGTGCTAGCGAACGGACCTCACGAACTCGATGGTAAAAAGGTGAGTTTCCAATTTACACTCTTTAATTTAATTATTTTTCCAATTTTAAATGAAAAAATTAGCATTAGATAAATTAAGGTTGCATTATATAAGCTATTCAGAAATTATTACTCTGCCTACCTTTGTCATCGAATTTCTTTGCCTGTGCTATTTTTCGTGGTTAAAATTTGGTCCATTCGAAAACTTGAACGTTATTTTTAAAAGAGAAATGATGAAATTAGGAAATTTGGTTGGAATAGAATTACTTTCTTTTTCTTGTTATAAAAAAATCTGTTAATAGATCATAAATCTATTAAGTCAGTGTTCAGTCATCTGTGTTTCTAACTGTAATAATCAAAGAAAAAACTGAATAGCATACACAAGTCTCTCTTTAATCGCGTTTATATTTCTAAAGACAACAAAATGATCACAGGCGAATCGGAAACATATAATTACCAGGACAGAAATGATATTTGTGGTAAATAATATTGGGCATCCCTATACCATACGAATACTTGTAGTACATCTTTGGCCCGGAAATGTGAAGCACAATTTCATGGATCCATACCTCTCACTTGAACGACTAGATGAACGGAGTGACCAAATATTTCTGGAGGAAGTCTTGCCATATCTCCTGATTTAAAGCAGGTCTATTAGTCTCTGCGCCGTTAAATGTGTTTCCATGATGACAGAACTGTAACGGATTATAGCCATGATGTTTTACAACACTAAAATTAACATTTAGTTAACTGTGGAAAGGAACGGGTGGAAATCAGAAAATGTTTTTGTCGGCCTCGAAGAGTTCTGAATCATCAAGCATCCTTAAATTCTTGAGGTCGAATTTCTTACCATCCTTCGTATACAAGAAAGTGAATAAATGTAAAGGGGGAATTCTACGATCTCTCTTCTTTTTGGCAACCGACTTTTTGATGGAACGTCAGAAAACCACATTGCCTGAGTCACTGAGGCGAGTGGTGTACTTTACACGACTTCAATCACTTAAATCTTGCAACACCTTTAAAATAAACCAACAACTATGATCCAAAGTTCAACGCTAATACTCTTCAAGAGACAGGAAACTTTACCCTCTGCTGTGTCAATCTTAAGCACTATGGCAAGGGTGGATCTAAAACTTAACCCGTACACGAGACTCTCGATTTCAAAGTCGAAGCATACACAAGTCTTTCTTTGCATCACGTTTATATTACTAAAGACAACAGAATGATCAAAGGCGAATCGGAAACATATAATAGCCTGGACAGAAATATGTTCGTGATAAATAGTATTGGCCGTCCCTATACCACACAAACACTTGTAGCAAATCTTTGGCTCTGAAATGTGAAGCACGATTTCATGGGCCCATACCTCTCACTTGAACGACTAGACAGACGGATTCCTAGATATTTCTGGAGGAAAATTTGCTTTAACTTCTGGTTTAAAGCGGGTCTAGCAGTTTCTGTGTAGTTAAATGTCTTTCTATGATGATGTAGTGTACTGGATTAGCCATGAAGTTTGGCAATACTAAAATGTAGCATTTAGGTTAACTGTGGAAAGGAATGGGTGGAAACCTGAAAATTTTTTGTCTGTCTCAGAAAGTTCTGAATCGTCAAGCATACTTAAAATCTTGAGGTCGAATTTCTTACCATCCTTCGTAAACAAGAAAGTGAATAAATGTAATGGGGGAATTCTACGCTCTCTCTTCTTTTTGGAACGTCAGAAAACCACATTGCCTGAGTCACTGAGGCGAGTGGTGTACTCTACACGACTTCAATCACTTAAATCTTACAACACCTTTAAAATAAACCAACAACTATGATCCAAAGTTCAACACTAATACTCTTCAAGAGACAGGAAACTTTACTCTCTGCTGTGTCAATCTTAAGCACTACGGCAAGGGTGGATCTAAAACTTAACCCGTACGCGAGACTCTCGATTTCAAAGCTAAAATATGTTATCCTCTGGAGCGGGTCTCCCGGTTTACGAGATCCACCATAAAGCAAGATTTTAAGATGTCGGATGCCGATCGGTGAACGCCGAAGCCTAATCCCCGGCCTGCCAATGACTTGCCCCCATAAACGACGCCAGGACACTGATGGGGAAGGCGAAATGTCGTAAACCGGAGACCCGTTTTCTGTTGATCCAGTCGAAAGAACGGAGCTGCCCGGTTCCGCTGGCTTCCGGTATTGATGAAGCAATAAAATAGGAATCATCATTTCTAGCCTGCTTTGCTCGTTCATATTTTTTCTCTCTGTTCCAGTTATATCTACTATTATAGAAGCAGTGAATAGAATATAAATAGAATGCCCTCGAGTTAAGAAGGTAGTTTTACTTTCATGAAAAACTACAGTAAATGTAGTTATTTTTCATATGTTCCCTGTAGTTTCTGTGGTCTCACGTTAAGTACAGAAGCACATCTTTCATTTCCTTATCTTATCCACAGAATGTATGAAATAACATTATATAAAACAAAACATAAGAAAGGCGCAGTTCGGGTCCGCGCCGTAGATTTTTCGTGAGAACGTCGAGATAAGATCATAAAATGAGTGTTTCGTATTAATATGTAACTTAATTATCAATCTCTTTAATACAATATTTACACAGAGTAGTATAATGGTTACAGAATTGATAAATCACAAGCTACCACAGACTCTTGATACAGGCGAGGAACTTGTAATTTATCTATTCTGTGACCATTATACTACTCTGTGTAAATATTTTATTAAAGAGATTGATAAATTAAATTACATATTAATACGAAACACTCGTTTTATGATTTTATGCCGACGTTTTCACGAAAAACCTACGGCGCGGACCCGAACTGCGCCTTTCTCATGTTTTATTTCGAGTAGCTTTTGACGGCGCCATCTTTTGACAATGTATAGAACTACATTTCGCGTATGCGCAGTAAAATATTATTTACCACAAATGCTCATATTTCCCACAATATTCAAATTTTAATACAATGTTTCTTTTACATATTGTCAAGTATTCTGTAAGTTTTGCCCAATTCGAAAGAAAACTCTGCATGTGATAATAAAAAAATATGCAAAGTTTGAAATTTTCAATTTAATACCTTTTTCACTTATATTTTGATAAATATTTTTATTGTCTCACTTCGGTCCTAGTGATACTCCTCACACTCTTTAAAAAGATACCAGAATCAACCTCCTAGCTAAACGCGTTTCCACGCTACACTTATTTATAACCTTACATAAAGCTAATTAATAACAATCACGCGCATGCTCCTACACTGGTACTATGACGTCACAAGCAAAACAAATACTATGCAACAAACTCATACAGATATGATCTATCCGTTGTGCGGTCAACCATTCTTTTCGCATTATTAGTCTCGTAATTATTAGCGATTCAAATCTGACGGTATTTTGTCATACAAGAAAGTTCGACCGACTATCACTGTAACGAGCGGAAAGACGTTTTCACGTCAAAATGAAGCCTCCGATGATTTTCACATTCATTTCGAACAAAAGTTTGTCAGTTGAAATTATATGATTTGGAAGTAGTAAGGGCACTCGATGCCGAAAAAAAGCCCTCAGATGGGATCTGCTCTTCTCCGTAATTACAGCAAAATTTTTGAATTTCGAACTCTGATTTTTGGTTTCGAATAAAGTTATTTGGAATCGCATGTTGAGATATATATATATATGTTCTTTCTTTCAATTAACACTCTACGCAGAAAATCCATAGATATTCGATTACAGGTATCACCCCCTCAAAATGCCCACTGTACCATAAAAAAATGATCTTTTTCATTGGGAGAGAGGTCCTACCGTTCATTCAACTGAATGAGAGGATTCAGATCACGGTTTGGGTAACAATTGTTTGTTTCAGTGTGTTTAAAAATTATTGTGTAGTATTTGGACTAACATTTCTGCAACGTCTGACAAAGTTCGATCCACTTAGCGGTCATAATGAACGATATTTCAGTTAGAATGCAAAAATAATTGTGGATACTGGAAGTGGAATAACAAAAGAATGAAAAAAATTAAATAACTATGCTTAGAAATATACATAATCAAACTATTTTGTGAAACTTTAATTTAAATTGCTAGATCAACAATCCATCTCTGAAAGCTGTTTGAGAATGGATTTCGTAATTTTGAAACCTAGATCGGATAACATAGATTACACTTGAAGCAGTGTCCTAAATCTCTGAAGTTCCATGCTATACAAGAGGCAGATGTTTGACACCGACGAATTTACGAGCACTATGGGCACACGTTTGACTTTGGTAGAATCGGTCGTCGAAAAATCAATTCCTCTGTCCCAATTCGAAAATTTTGCAATCAGACTAATGAAGCCGTGTAAATCGGTCTAAAGTTGCTTGTCTTTTTTGCACATCGGCTTCCTCGGTATTGTGTTCCTATTGTTTTGCTGTGTTTTTATTTCGCGTTTGATGTTGTTTTTAAGTTCCTTTTCTTTGATGTGTTTTCGCTCTTAATATTTTTGTGTTTTGTGTTTTTAATGTTGAGCTTTTTATGTTTTTGCTCTTTATCTTTTTGTACTTTGTGTTTTGCTCTTTATCTTTTTTCTGAGTTCATTGTTGTAAACGATGATTTTTAAATTTTTCTCCTTGGGGTTCTTTGTAAATTCTTTTTTAATGAAATTCATTTCTTTTGTTTTATGTTTCCCCTCTGGCCTGTGGAAGGCCTTACACCCTCTTGGGTAGGCTGGGGCGAGGCGGGTTGTAAATAAATAAATAAATGTCGTTCCTGGCTCTTGCCCCAGTTGGGAAAGTCTTATTGTAACTACATTATATTCTTCTTGGTTGTAAAAAATTCTGTGTTTATCATGTACCCTTATTTAAGCCCAATCTGGCCTTGTTTTCACCGGTTTTTTATAACTCAATATGTGTTCTCTTTCCCCGGCGGTCCGTGTAGTGTCTGATACCCTAACGGGTAGGCCGGCTGCCATAGGATATAAAATAAAAAATAATGAAGCCGTGTTTTATCAAAAAATGAGCTTATATCAAGATATGAGCAATATACTTATAAAGCCGAAAAATATGTGTCTGTCTCTGACAAGAACTCCTCCGAAACGGTGAAGAGTAGTGACATGAAATTTGCTCGTGCCCTTCTGAAATCCATTTCTTGGTCAACTGGGGTATTTTCAACTTTCAAAATTATTTTTTCTCAAGCTGTTTAATTAAATAACAAAAGTTAAGCAAAACTCCGGTGATTTTCCTCAGCGAAATTTCTTCAAATAATTCTGAAAAAAATATTGCACGAAAATGATTTATATACCATCGTAAAGAGCAAAATATTAACTATTCCACTATTGTACAATTTTTTCTTTGATTTTAATAAATGTTTCAAACTTAGTTTTAAACACAATTTGTAAAAAGGCCTTTTATTGATGAAATTAAATTCAAATCATTTTTATTGTATCACTCAAATCTTTCACTCTGGTGTTTTCCCCCACCTTTTATTTTTTTCCCACCTTTTATTTTTTCCCCACCTTTTATTTTTTCCCCACCTTTTAGTTTATGGTAAAAATATCACTTTCTTTGGACATTTACTCCATGGCAGAAATTTTATTTCGTAGCATGCTCGCCTTTTAATATGCACGCACAGCAATCCAATGACGTTAGTTTAAATACTATGCGATGTTTCATTTAAATTTCACAAAATTTTAAATGACTCTAATCGGTGTGTAAGGTCATTCAAGGTCACTGGGTCCTGTTCCTACCAAAAAGAGTTGAACTAGGGAGAAAAAGAATAAACACTATGCGGTGTTTTCCGGTCAGGCACACAAGCACCAAAAGGAAGAGAATGGTACTTTGAAAAAACCATGAAACAAAGCAACTTCTATTCTCGTCACAACAATGATGAGGAGAGAAAAATGGAATCCCAAGGGTTGCTGTACTTGTGTCAGGTAGTTCAAAGTAGGGAGGCAAAAAGAAAATAGCTGTTTAGATGCTGGCCGAGGGGTCAGACGACAAGGGAGCAGGCGAACGAAAATCATTGAAAGGCTCTGGAGCGAAAAACTGTGTTATTAAGTTTAAAATGTTGAAGGTGCTTTGGCTTGAAAGCATTTTTACTCCGAGCAACGCCGGATATATCAGCATGTGTATACATAATATTACACATTTGCCAATGTTGAAACGTTCTATTCACCATGCACTTAATATAGCATTGGTTTACATTTAATCGATGCTTGACAGTTATCCATTTATAATATTAATCGCCATCTATTCTGTAATCGGTTGCCCCATAATCCTCTGTTGAACTATAGCAATATCAATTATCTCGATGCCTGTAATGAAGGTGCCGAATTAGAACAGTTGTTGCGTATATGAATTACGAGTGTTAGTAATTACACAAAAGAACTGCACAAATGAAACTTGAAACAAATGATTGAAAAGAAGAATCTTTTCAAGCGTCGAATCGTGCTTTCACTCTTGCTTTGGAAAAAGCTTTATGAATGGCATAGTTAAGAGACACTTAAGTTATGAGAACCTACAGAGTAGAGTTCCCCAACTAGAAAAATTGACTCGTTGCAAACAAATTGCACAGTTCGTAATATCTTTCAGAAGTTTTCAGCTTTTTAAGTGCAGTTTTTCTGCATGTAGGAAACAATATATAAACGCAATGCCTTACTAGTCTTACTTACTTTTCCTTTTTCGTATAGAGAATATAAAAGTAAGTTAGACTTGTGAGAAACAATATATAAATGCATTGCCTTATTAGTCTCACTTATTTTGCCTTTTTCGTATAGAGAATGTA
>BGPR01000043.1:202100-213630 GCA_013235015.1 Araneus ventricosus | reverse complement strand
GTTTCAAAAACTAACTTTTGATTAACTGTGGCAAATGTCGGTTAATTAACCCTTTCGAGACTGACTCAATATCTAAGTACATTTAAATCAATGCAATTTTTTTAAAAAATAAGTCTTGGAAGAGTTAAATTTTAATGCCCAAGGTTTAAGTCAGAACAAGATGTGATAAACACTCATTGAAAAACTTTTTTAATCGTCTACATAGACAGATTAGATTTATGAATGATTATATAAAGTATTAAACATTACTGAATTTTTATAAAAAGAATAATGATTCTCGAAATGAAACTAGTGATAAGACATGCAACATGTTCATTCAATAATCTTCGCAAGCTATCTTATAGAAGAAAATAAAAGCATTTGGCATTCTTTTTTGTTTACCTTTTTCGAAATTGCTTGCTCTTTTTTCTTTTCTCCTTCTTCCTCTTATATAGCATAGAAAATACAACAGTCTTCAAAGCCTTCAGTTTTTCAGAAAACTTTTACGAATTGTGTTCCGAATTCCGAAAAAAAATTTCTACATGTGTGTCTGTATTTCTGTTTGTCCATGTACATGCGAATACGATAAATGAAAAAAAAATTCAACCCATGTGGATGAATGAAATTTGATACGAACTTCTTATACCCAAACCATACATTTGCAATACAACCAAATATATAACTGAAAAACTTAATTTATCAAACGTTTTCTCTTTTTTATACTATGCAATAAAACTAGAACGGCCATATTTACAGATTCTTTTGCAACAGCCTTATCACTCATTTCCAATTAAAATACTGTGAAGGCACAAGCTAATTGGTTAAAAGGAATGGTTATTATGCGTAGTACAGTCAAACATGAGAGTGCATACGATTATAACATAGTGAAATCCATAAAGTTTACCTTTAACAGAAATGTTCGATGTGCCTGTCCTCCGTTATTCTGAAATAGTCCGATAGTTAAATCAGCTTTTGCCATGTTTGCGTCAATGAAGTCAAGTGCAGTAAAAGCAAGTAGTGTCGTTTTTGGAGCATTTTTCTGGTATTCTCGATGGAAATCTAATTGCAGTAGGACAGCGGAATGAGTTTCGTAAAACCACTGACAGCATTTCGCTTTTTCAGCACTGTTTTACGTCTTCATCCTTAATTTACGTTTTACGTCTTCATCCTTAATTTACGTTTTACGTCTTCATCCTTAATCTGATCGAAAAGTATTGAGTTATGCAATTTTCCAACTATGTTGTCCACCTTATATTATTTGCATTTTTCGTAACTGCGTTTATTTATAAGCGCGTTGACAACTCTTCCATTTCAAAGATTAAATATACTAGTTTCATTTAAAGTAATCACGCCTCTGAAAAAAGATTTTTAAAATTCTAGAAATCAGAGATAAAATTATATGAATATCACACAGTCTTCATTAAAAAAATCATTTTCACAGTTTTAAGATGGTGTCAAAATCGTTACCGTTGGGATACATCAAAATGGCGAAAACAGCAGTGTCCAACATTATCTAATAAAAGTTTTTTTCCGAGTGCGTTTAGAGGTTTTATGGATGGTATTTTAGAAAGTTTAGCGGAAACACATAGTCACTCTCAATTTTGGCCATAAGATAAAGTAACATCCTAATGTGAAAATATACGAGAGAGACAAGAATTTTTTTAAAAATTATTTGATAAAATTTGGCCAAAGGGTTTTTTATAGTCAGTGGCGGTTTTCCGCACGCCTCATTCGTGAAGACTGTGGGGGGCCTCAAAATTTATTAGACGTTCATCGCAATGCTAACCCTACAGTGAATTTATGACATTGGGAAGGAGGGCTCAAAACAATTTTGGGCCTGTGGCCTCGTATTGTCAAAATCCGCCATTGTTTATAACAACAAATCAATATTGGCTTCAAATAATTATTTATAAATAGAAAAAGAACATGACATGCAGAATTTTTTAATCATGTTAAGCTTACCATCTCATTTTTCATGACCGAAGTCTGAAGATTCTGTAACGATTCTTTCATCTCTTAAAAAAACGCTCACTCACCTGTTACTGAAATTAAAATGGCGAGACAGTTGCATTCGAAGCATAATTAAGAGAAACACCGTTCGAAATAAATGACACTTGCATTGCGTGCTACGGAATATATTTGAAACATAGCAAAGAACGTGCTTTTAGATGGGGACTAAATTCTTGAGCAAAACTTGTCAATACTGACAAAGATGAATCACCGTTTCGTGACGAACAAAATTCATGGCGGGAAAACTTTCTTATTCAGAAAAATTTTGCCCTCTGAAGTCAATTCCGCCATTCATTATTATGAAAAATTTTGCATGCAGGTAGTGATAAATTCTGGTACAACTGTCATTATATACATAGATAGATTGTAGAAATGTCGCATCTCGACAGATCATGTTTTAGTCATATGCGTAATAATTGAAGTATAGGTGATGGCAGGTTGGTATCGAATTTCCTTCGACCATATTGGCAACCGAAATAAATAAAATTAAAATGATGAAACGCCTCTACACTGTCAGTTATGAAAAGTTTTTCTTATTATTTAATGACCTCGAATTAATTTTTTATTTTATCAAAAAATCGAGTGTTCTCTCGGATTTCTTGTATACCTTCGACGTGTGTACTCACCAATTCTTTCGTTCCCTTAGTAAGAATAAATTTAGACATCAAAGATGGGATGAGCAATAAAAATGATCAATACAGTACCACCTGTACAGCGGTATCAACATGAGGCAGTAAATCTATTTACATCATTATTAGAAGAAAAAATAGATTGATTCCACGTGAAAACTGAAGTAGTAATGGTTTAGTGGTATCGTTTTTGCACTAGTTCTATGCTGAGGAAGACAATTGCGCACGTACTGCACCACCCATAAGGAAAAGGTAAACACTAAGAATAAAATATGGGTGACTGCTTACCTCCTTTCGGGAGCGCAATTAATCTTGTAAAACTAGATCGACACCTCTGAGATAAGTGGGATAGCCTCCATCCCCGGGGTCGGCGAAAAGGGGACGCCACTTCTCGACACGCTGCCTAAAATACACACCACACTCCGGTGAGGAAAAAACAGAGCCCAAAGAAAGACTTCTTGACGTTCGTCTTCAGCAAACAGAAGTTCTTTGCGAAGCTGATAACAAGAAATCCGACCCGCGAAAATATTCCGAATAGATTTGTAGCCGGGAGCGAGGATTCGGTGGAGGAGGAGTCTTGCATATGTCTGGAGGAACTGACTTATTGACACTTGGCACCACCTCTTTCGAAATGAGTGGTAGCTCTATATGGATGACTAGCAAAAGATGGTATTGCATAAACTGAATTATTTCATTCCTGCACCCTGTATGCAGCAAGTTGTTTGTTTTCTGTAGCTTGAATTTGTCGTTTGGGTTTTGGCATTGAAAATAATTCGTTACCTGTATGGAGCAACATACTTTTCGATATTGTACAATATTGTTCGATATTGCACAATATTGTTCGATATTGCACAATATTGTTCGATATTATATAATATTATATGGTATTGTACAATATTATATATTTCGCATATTGTACAATATCATTCTGTATTGTACAATATCTGCGTGCTAGTGGGATAATACAATGATTTTCGTCAACTTATTTCCTGGCATAGTTATTCCTGAAATCAAAGAAAAATATCATCAATCATTTTTTTGTCTTGATCGAATTGTAACGGCAATACCTCCAGACTATCTATCGGTGACAATTTAACATTATTTTTTAAGCAGATTGAAACAAATTTTGGAATGAATATTTTTCTAAATTAGGGGATAACAACCTTGTTGCTAAAAATACCAAAACCTCGTATCTCTCAGAGATACAATTCAAGAATTACGAGTCATAAGAGACAACGTCCATTCTCTGATACAATCAGTTTTCTACCTTAGCTGTTACTCTTACATCCATCGGTTCTTCCTCTCTTTGGAGTAATTAACAAGCACTAATATGTTCTTACTCTGCGTCGAGTACAAGTTAACGTTCGCTGCCATGATTCGTGCCTGAGATTCGAACAATCTGTCTAATTAGATGACCCCCCATCTCTGCTATCTCTTAACTACAGTAGAGAAGGACTCATCTAATTAGACTTTAGGTATGAATCGTATTTGATTCATACATCGATCAACGTGTTAGCTGGAGCATACGAATGATTGCACTCTAAATGTGTTACAACACGAGTAACAAAATTTAGTAAAACTTAAACTGACGTTCATTTCCATCCGATCTTGCTGATCAAGCGAGGATAGCACTGTTAGAGATACATCAGCTAGGAGCGGATAACACATGCTCGGTACAGACTCCTTATATTCGTGCCTTCTGAGACGACATGAAAGCATAATGCACAGGCACATAAATCGTCTCATTGCTTCCTCTTTTCATAGAGTACCACTATTACTTATAAATAATAGAAATAGTGACGATGATGTTTAATTGTACTTCAATATCTCAGTCTGCTTCGTGGATCGAAGAGTTCTAATGCGCCAAAAGACAGGACCGTACTGACAGAATTGCCAAAGCTGTACCCCTCCCCCCCCCCCACGTACTACATCTTTGTTAATCATTCATCCTCACTTTGATCCCCCTCTTGGAAAAACTACCCCTCTATATTTTTTCTTACACATATTTAGCAAATTTTATTTCCTAGTATATAAAAAAATATATCCTTGTCCGGTCCATCACCCTCCAACAAGGCGATATGCAGGTAGCTATTTACGGGCACAACAACTAACAATGCCCGTGGTATTAATCAGCCTCAGATGGCTTATTCTTGAATTCTTTTTCTATTTACACAGCAGATTGGACTAAACTAAATCCTAAAACTTTTTCTAATGGCCATTTTGAGAGACCCTTGCCTGCATTCTTGGCGGGGACCAATCCATCACCCCCTACGGTACGGCCCTACTAAAAGACGGCCAATGAGTACTCCAAGAAACTGTTGAAAGTACTCCAAGAACTAACACGACGCACAGTGATGAAATATGTGAAAAAGTTGGCCAAAATTGTTAAATATTAAAATTATATAATTAATTGTATTAAGAACTTTAGAATATGTTGGGTAGTCGTAAATAGTGAGAAATTCTCAATTAATGAAGAGATTCAAGGACAACTAAACAGTTATTACACTATAATCAGTAGAAAATTGAATAAAATAGCATTAATTGACTTCCGCGCGCAAGCAGTATTGCCTTCATTCATGGCTCAGCTTATCAACCACGAGACCTATTTGCTATTTAAATTTACCTTCGATTCTTTTTTTTAATATTTCAGCATTGTTTTTAATCTCGCCCCCTTGCATTTCTCATTTGCATAACATAAGTCTGTATGGAAAATATAATAAGCACTAGAAGAATCTAATTCGGCAATCTAGCGTGGACAGTCCTAACTGTAGATCGTTTTCAATGACTGCTTTAAACTATGTTTAAACTGTTTGCTTGTGGTTGGACACAAATTACATCATTGGTTCATTGAGTATCCATTTCAAAAACTCCGTACGTCTCGGATTCTTTTTGTTGAAATTCATACTTGAAATAAAAGGCTGATGAGTTTCACTCAAAAAACAAACCTAAAGAATTCGAATTACTTACAGGTGAAATAATCTGAGAAAATTAGGAATTTCGAATTCGCTATTGGATTTTACTTCCATTTTTTCATTCATAAAAGAGGCATGAACAGTTAAAATTCGAAAAAAGGAAAAATAATTAGTTAAAACTCCACCAAATGGTGCATGGGGGGCCATCATTGAGATATGGAATTCGCAGTATCTCGCCGAATATTCTTTTCCACTGAATGGATTAGAGATTCTATCTATCTTTCGGCTGCCGATACATCACTTTCTTCTAGACTCGAGTCCTGTTTACGGAAAAACTCTAACCGCCCCTGCCCCCCAAAAACGCAGGCTCTTGAGAACACTTTCTGCAGTCCTAATTAACGATGGCAACGGAAAAAGGAAGAAACCATCTCCAATATCTGCACTAATGACGCCCTTCCAAGAGGGGGCTTCTTTCTCTTTCCCTTCACTTCACTTCGAGCACTCTGTATCAGTAATGAACGGCCGGCCTAGCATTAATCAATTTTTAAAGCAATTAATGCCGCATCCATGAGATCTGGGCTCGCATTGTTTGGCTGCCATAATTAATCTCTAAAAACAGCATCGTCTAATCTCGCGCGCGTTTTTCTCCGTTGCCACTTTTCAAAAAGAAACAATATTTCGAAATAGAGAGGAGAAAGTCTTCTTTAAATCTCATGATGATGGTTTGGGAATAATTAGTAGCTGAATTTTGCCCAACTTTTTTCCGATGCTCTATAGTGGAGGAAGTAACTTTTGATTATAGAGAGATTTCTAATGGAGATCTCGGTGCGAATTTTAAGTGATGCACTCGATCTTGAATTTTCTTATTCCTCTTTTCATCTGCTGTCTCCTGTTTCAACTCGAGGGAATACGAGGACTCCATGGCGAGATACTTCTTGTCTTAAAACCCACATTTCATCTGAAAGTGAAAGAAACAGGGCAGACTGTGTCCAAAAAGAAACTTAACTTTTTAAATAAATCAATAATTATTAATAGTATATTTTAACCCTTTCAAGTTCACTACATGTTTCGTTTTGAAAATTACTAAATTTATTTCAAAAATGAGTACTAGACATGTAGCTTACATGAAATTTAGCATTTTTTTATTTTCAAGAAATTTGTGGTTTCACAATGAAACCAATGAACGGTAAGGGCTATTTTTCCTCCGAATAAGTTATCATCGAAATTCAATTTAATTTATGTATTTAATTTATAAGTATACGTGAGTATTCAGGATGTTCAACCTTCATAAAATTCAATATTACTTTCGAAGATTTAATTTTAAAAATATCAATTTGTGCAAGAACCCTTATCATTCTGTTTCTCTTAGAGATCGAAACCAATTTATCTCTTTCAATGCCGATATCTTTGTGAATACTAACGGTATTGAACTGGAATTTTTATATAAGCTGCCCTATATATCTGGCTTATAAGGTATGAAAGAAAAATTACACTACATTTCGCCCATGTGCAGTAAAAAAACGCTCAATGTGTGGTTTCACTGTGAAATCAATGAACGCGAAAGGGTTAACTGACCTTAGGGTCACTACTGAAAACGATACACGAAATTTAATGGTTTATATATAAATATTTTGAGGCAACATAAAAACTTATATTGGTAATTTTTTCGTATTCCTTCTATCGAATTGAACGACAGAGTGAGTAACTTAGAATGACTGATGCCGGAAAGAGAACCACACTCCACTAAACACAAAATGCATTAAAAATAAAAGCTCCAGCATACTTTTTTCGTGTAATCCGAATCGTGTCCCATTAATCTGCTCTGAAGATGGGGGCAGGAAAAATAACCAGCAAATTTATACATAATCTCGCATAAATTAAATTCATCGCAAAATTTATTTTCCTTAGATTACAGGAAATAAATTTGGTTCGATTTCATAATTTTATGCTCCGCTAACTAATTAGAAATCCCACTAGACCCCCGGTATGCTTGGTTAAAGTGACTTGCCTCCATCAAATTACTCACTTCCTCTATTTACACACAGCTTCTGACGCGTCTTCCGTTACTAGAATTGTTCCTGTGAATCCTTTTTTCGGGACTGCACGCAAGTCTCTCCGTGAATTTTCTACGCTCTCTTCTGTTTTTTCAATTATCTGATTTTCAAGTTGGATTTCACCTTTGGGTACAAAGAAAGTCTACAGAGTCAAACATCGAAAGTTACAATCTGTTGTACAACGTTTTAAACCGCATTTGAATGATCCAGGAATTCCTGACTAGCTGGTACTCAATTTATGTTTATCTCATCAGTCAAGAAATATGGCTACGATACGATGCGTCTACAGATTATCAGTCAAAATGGTATAAAATGAAATCTGTCTAATGCCTAGATCTTCAGCAGTTTCATGGACATTTAAATGATGATAGGCACGAATCAAATCAGAAACTTAATCAACATAAAAATCTCTTGCTGGCATGAAATGGTGCACAATTTTTGGGTCATCTTTACTGAATATCATGTCTGATTTGAAAACACATTCATAACATTTGGACTGGTTAAAACAGTCCTCTTTATAAACTTATTGCAATATCTAAAATGTTTCATTAAAGGTTGTTGCTAAATCTACGAAAAATTCCACACAAACTCGTTGTTCTTCTATTTTTCAAATTTAGAAAAAAGCAAAATGACGAGGCCTTTCGTAAAGAATATAGTTAAAAGCTCAAAGTTAACTCTACACAACATCATTAAAATAGGGTTGGTATATTGGCGCGTTAACGCTCTTCTTAAAAAGTTAGGATTCTTTTTTGGATAGACCTCATACAGGGTATCCATAAAGTCGGTCCACAATTTCACGATTTTGTTAAGAAAACATAAGAACAGAAAAATCTATGGAAATTTTTAGAAAATCAGGAGTGGATATTGAAGTTTTCTGATTCATTAATTTCGCCTTTATATGGGCACCATTAGTGGCACGAAGCACACTAGTACGGTGATCAGTTTTTGCCATCTTTATTGTAGCATAGCGTCATCAATGTTTTACTTCAGGTTATTAATATCCAGTATCTTCCTTCGATGAACTAGATTTTCAGCTTAACTCCACAGAAAGACGTCCAGGGAATCAGGGCCGTCTTAACAAGTTTGAGAGTCCTTGCCTAGAATAATTTGGCGTCGACTTCAGAGCCATAACTAAGAACTTCAGTGTCTATGGACCAAAGAAAATACCTACCTAATAAAATAATTGAAGAACACAAAGTCACATGCTCTTCGATTAACGTCTTACAATTTGGCAAATCGGGGCCTTCTCCTATTTAAAATTAGAATTAAATAAATTTTTCGGTTCAAAATTGAAATAAAATCAGCGTAGTATATTTGTAGACTCCCTTGGATCAATGGCACCCCTGGGCTAAAGCCCAATTAGACTATTAGATAAGACGGTTGGGCAGAGCAGTGATATCTGGTAAACGAAATGGCTCGAGTTGTAAGGCTCGGTGCACACCAGCCGATTTGTGTCGTTGAGCAGTAAAATATAACAATAGGAACCCCCATTCCCCCTGTGGAGACACAAAGGGGGCATTTGGCTTACTATTGTTATATTTTACTGCTCAACGACACAAATCGGCTGGTGTGCACTTTGCCTAAAGGTTTCACTTTGTTAGTTTACGTGTAGGTTCTTGTGCATTGCTGCACGCGTTAGTTGGAACTGTCTGGAAGCAGTAGGGATGGATTTTGTAGGAGAACGAGCAAAGGATTGTCTTAAATGATTAACGTTTTCCTCCAATATTCTTTGTCGTCCGTTCCTTTCTTCATCCAATGTTATCCTTATCTCCATAAATGTTTGGAGCCATGCAAGAGTCCACGGACATGATGGTGGATGTTTGCCACGCCTATTCCTGTAGTTCCGCTGTTTCTGTATATCTGACTTCGTTTCAATAAACCACAATACAGTTTTTATCTTTTCTTGGGGAGTATTCAGGGGTTTATTTAATATCTTCTCTTCCATCAGTGGAGTGAATGAAATACATACACAAAAGCACTGTTATCACAAGCTGTACGATGGATAAATTTGATTAATGTGTTGCATAAAATAACATTATAGTATCTTTTGAAATTATAAAAAATCTTTGGGGATACCTTCACGAATTCAAAAGGTTGCCAAGTTCACTCGTTATCTACTCGTCAAGTTTGGGCTAAACAGCGAGTTAAAAATACACGATTTTTACAAAAAACGCGACTCTTCAAAATCTAACCTCTTTCTCTCCGTCCGTTTCTCGCATGCTTCTTTCGAAAACCACATTTTTACGCTAAGAAAAATTCATTTCATTTACAAACCCAATATTAAACTCGGAGTCCCACACGCAAACTGACACAAACCCTACCACAGAGAAATTGTTTCCGAGTCTGTCCCATCACGTGTGGGGGGGGCACAGTCTAACTTTTGAAAAACAACTTGCTTGGGGTGACTTCTCCAACTTCTGAAGACAGAAGGAAAAAAATCGCCAAACGATAATTCCGCCTTCTTATTAGAAAGAAAGGGGAAGCTTCGTTGAAGTGTGTTGTCAACGTTCCACAAAGTGGGGGAGGGGGAAGCCTCCGAGGGTGTTCTTGAGAATAAAATAATAAGCACGTTCTGAGGCTTCACTCACGAAATGAAACGGGGGGTAGAGGAGGAGGGGATGCAAACGAAACAAAAAAGGCGTTACTTGGAAAATCGCGTGACAATCGAAATGAACTGAGGGGTGTAGGAACGGAGGAAGGAGGAAATGGTTCTGGAAAAAATAGAATACTAGAAAAACTAAAAGATTCGAACAGGAAGAAACGAGAGCAGATTTCGTACGTGAGCAGAGTACCTTGCTTCTACCTGTTTGGAGGAGTAACACCCAACATTTTTTTTATTTCACTTCATTTCGGGTGTCTTTTTTCTTCGGCAAATTGCCGGGGAAAAATGCCGGCAGTATCGTTCTTTGTAGAAGTTTTAACATTGACTTGTGGGAGGGTCTGATTCTTAAATATATTCTTTGTGTAACAAATTGCGGTTACTTTTAAATAATTAGTTGCGAATCTGCCCGTCATCTATTGGAAGGTACAAGAACTCCAAATCAAGTCCCCGTATATAACCTATATTCCCTTCCGATGAATTGTTTTACCAAAAAAAGACAATAACTGTATCAGAAAAGAAATTTATTTATTTAGCATTTATTGCAAATAAAAATGAACTTTAAAAGTTTCTGCTGTATCTTTTAGCGCTCCGTTAGCTCCTCTAAGGGGACATAAGTTGCATGCATAAATCCATCGAAAAGCATATGATACAATTTTTTAATTTCACAGAATTTCTTGTCAAATAATTTAAAAAGGATTTTACTGATATCGTTATTACTTGTTTTGGTTGCTAATTAAAGTAATTGCGTAGTCTTTTAAGGAATTTAATCAGTGAATGAGGCATTTGGGGGGGGCAAAGGGTTAAATAAGACAAATGGTTATAAATAAGAAAGGGAGCACAAATTTATTTGCAGGTATAAACGAATCAGATGATTTAGAAGTTAGGCAAATTTTCATATGATTTGTATAAATAAATCATGGCTTCAGAGATAGTGTTATATCCTCAGAAATATTTCTTTCGATGACTCGAAACATCCCAACCTTTTCAACCACCTTCAAAGCCGAGTTGACGAATGAGTCAAGGATCTCTGACAGAACTCTTAAAATCCGTGGAGATGCCGAACTTAAAAATTTAAGGCTACTTAAAATTAAGCTTGGTCTAGATAATTAATCCATAACATTAGGAACGTCGAAGAAAATTCAGTCAACTTCAGGATTTATATTATATAAAATTAATTTTATATAATATAAATCCTGAATATTATATAATTTTTATTTAATTTATATTTAATAAAAATTGATTCAGGTACTAATATATTTTTACGCCCAAGTTTCACTATAAATTCCCTGAAATTACAAGCTAGTCACTAGAATTTTGTCAGTCTTCACTTTGGAGATAAGCTTT
>BGPR01000043.1:144761-198039 GCA_013235015.1 Araneus ventricosus | reverse complement strand
GATTTCTGTGTCGAATGGCGCGTTGGCGGGCTTTTAAAGAAACGGCTGTCTGATCTTCAGTGTTTGATACGGATATTAGCCACCAATGTTTTCAAAAAACAAACGCCCCCGTATGGATGGTGGTTTCACTCAGGTTGATATTCTGACGTGTAATTCTAATTCTTTATTATTATTTTCTTGCTGGTTTAAATGTTGTTGCCGTACCTGTATAGCTGCATATACCTTCACAATCAAACCCAGGGGTATAGAGGAGCCCGTAACTATATATATGTTATGAAAGTTAAGTTTTTAACTTTTTTAAGTAATTTTTAACGACACCTCATTTTTAATTACTTCTACTCCCATCGTAATAAGCGCACTTCGACTTTCATTTCGAGTCACGACTCTTTCCGGGAAAATCCCCTTTTTGCCGTATATTACCTCCCAGTGCATTGTTAACTGCCCTTTTTGATTTCGACATGCTCCCCTTCGCGCGTTCTTTAATTTTGGCCATGGAGCTACGCATAAAATGATCTCTTTACCAATGAAAAAGTAACACATCTTCAATGATTGAATGAAAGAAGATTGAATCAACTAAAGTCTTTTCCTTGACTCAGATATTCTACATTTCACCTTTAATAAAGATGTTTCATATATGATCGGCTGATTGTTTATTTCGCCATCATTACGGTTTTCGTTGTAGATTTCTGTGCCGAACGCCGTTCCGACACTGCTTTTTATTTTCAAGAGACATAAATCAGAAAAATTGTGAAAACGTCCTTAAAACAGTGCAATTTTTGTGATCTATGGTAGAGCGTCCGGCACTGATTTTAAAGCGTCCCGGCACTGCTTATTTTGCGACTACACCTCTGAGCAGAACGATCGTTTGATTATAAAACTTCATTTGAATAGTCGAAAAACAATTAATTAATGCTTCACCTTTCATTTGTGGGTTAGACGAAACCACAAATAGGTCTTAACCCTTTCACGACTAACGGGACACATACGTCCCGAAAGAACTTAATAAAATACTTTTGGGATAGATATGCTCCTTGGACTAGTGAAAGAATTTCCCATCAGTCCTGCTTTGGGGAGGAGTTTTCATTTATAGACCATAATGTCACTACCTAGATTTAGTGTGTGTTGCCCAAACAAGGTGTTTATATGTTTTGATTCCGTAATTGCTCCAGTTTAACTTTTGTGGTTGTTTCATAAGCTTAAACCATGGGGAAGGGGAGAATTTAAAGTTGTTCGGGGTATGGCATTCGTGTGGGATCTCAGGGCCCTGTGGTGGAAATTGTTGTACTCATCCACCCTGCACCCACCCAACTGGTTAGATAACCCTTGAGGTTATAGGCACCAGGGGTGAGGGGTAGCGTCATGTCATGCCTAGTAGTGGTTCAGTGACGTAACTGCAACTTTTGACGCCCTTCCTTTACAAGTTAAATACACCTCAAAATAAAAAATTATAAATTCCAGGGGAAAAAGTGACTTAATAACGCAATCCGTCGTTTGAAACTCTCGGTCTCTGCAGATAGGTTGAGAAATCGCACGTCTCCACCCCCAGTCTTTCTTTCTCATATCGACAATTTACCGAAAAAAGGCGAGAAATGTGAATTAATTACAATAGATTTTTTTTTAAATGCACACAATGATTTAGCTAGTTTCGTTGCTTTTCTTAGTTATAAAATTGTTTTCCTGCATGTCTGATTTTACCGCCCCTTTCGAAATGCTGCTAGGGGCGAACCGCTACTGATTTGCTGTTTTTTCACAGTGCCGCACCAGCCTATTTGATAGGTATTGAGTGTGTATGCTTTGTTTCTGGAAAATATGGTGTAATTTTAATAATTTTTTGATCGATTTATGAATCTAAATTGCAAAACTTTTATTTTTCTTTGCAAAATTACTCAACTAACACTACTGGGACACGTATGCCTCAGTGATCACGACAGATGGGACATATGTATCCCGTCTCTTAACCCGAAGATATATTTAATCTAAAAATAAAGCAAATTTGTTTTGGCATTCTTGTGTGTTCACTCATAGTTCATGTTGCCATGAAAATAAAACGAATCAAAACGGGGAATTTTACGAAGAATCTGGAAAGTGCTATTGCATGTCTCAAATCATTAAAATTTGCAGCCGCTTCCATATGCTCGAGGGGTTATTTATTCTTTTCCTTGGTATGTAATTTATAGCTACTCATTGCTCATATGGTTTTACAGGGTGGTCATAAATTATTGGACCCATTTCAAAAATTAATGAAAAACACTAATTAGAACTACGAGATGTTTTTAAATATGAACACATTTTTAAAAAATCAGATAGAAGGCGTTGTAGTGAAAGCTCTAAAGCCTCGATGTGAACTTAAACAGCATTTACAAGAACTGTTTTTCCATAAAAAAAAATGGCAAAATCTTTGGGATAATGGAAACACTGGAACGTTCTGTTCATAAAGTGCTCAAAACAGTTAACCTAAAACCTGTCTTTTGGACATGTGAAGAAATTCTGTTTTTCACAGGACACGGTCCATCCCCTTCATTCCTTAACCGTTTCCATTTATCGGATAATGACTCTTGTGCCTGCGGAGAAATCGGCGATCCCATCCACTATGCGACATCTTCCCCACTGAGTCACTCTTGGCGTATTAGAAAACCATCTACTTCATTGGAAATTCTGTGGTACCAAAGAGTTCTTGAGAATCCGAATTCAAGTAAAAGAATAATAAAGATGATTAAATTCATAAGAGACAATGAAAACACAATGCGACTGCAATAAATACTCACCTGCCTTTGTACAATAACTCTAGCTTATCCTGCATTCAATACACTGAATATACTAAGTCCTTCCTTTCTCATAAATCTTTAATAGTAATCTTCCTATTCCTTGTACTCCACAACTAACACGCAATGGCTCCCCATCTCTAATACGCTACTCAAAACCTGTGCATTGATGCGAACTTCCTCATGTTGTTCGTCATCATCTACATTCATCATTTTTCTTTCATTCACTCAGTGTTATTCAAGATATGGTATATATTCCTTTATTTTGTTGTCAATTCTATGTGTTAACACCAACTTTGTAATTTCTTCATTTGTCATTCTTCTCTTACTGTATTTTTTTTTTGCAACTCAATAAAGTCCACCTACATCTATACCAACCCGGATAGGAGCCACATGAGCTCTAGAGACGGCGGTGTGGTGTTAAAGTGTTAAAAAAGTAATGGAGGGGGCTGAGTCCCTCCTTCAATGATAGTACGTACCTCCTTCGGGAGGGGTCGGGCCGTGGCCGGTGACGGCTACTAGGACTCCGGCTCCACTATTCGAGCTATTGCAGCGGCTGTCATTCGGATTTCCTGGATTCCAAGGCAGATAGGGATGACTCAATTTTCTGATTACCAAATGACAAGAAAGGGTGCGTCTGTTTCTCAGAAGTCCCCGCTGCCTACCCATGCTACCCTCTAGAATAACTACCCAACTGCCTTTGAACAATAATTCTAACTTATCCTGCATTTAATAGACTGAAAAAATACGAACTCCTTCCTTTCTCATAATTCTTTTATAGTAATCTCCCTAATTCCTTGTTCCCCACACTTAACACGCAGTGGTTCCCCATCTTTGCTACGTTATTCAAAAACCTGTGCATTGATGTAAGCTTATTCATGTTGTTCGTCCTCATCTTCATTCCTCATTTTTCTTTATTTACACAGTGGTAATCAAAACATTGTACATATTCATTTATTTTTTTGTCAATTCTATGTGTAAACATAGAATTAACTATGTAATTTCTTCATTTGCCATTCTTCTGTATGCGATTTTTTTTGCAACTCAACGAAGTCCACCTACATCTGTACCAAACCGAATAGGATAGGCTATTGAGACGGCGGTATGGTACGGTCTTAAAGTGTTAAAGATAGGAACCGCGCCGTTACGGTGGTCTAGGTGATCGTAAATTATTGGACATCTACCATTTTTGAGAGCCATTATCTGAGAAACCATTACAGCTAGAAGAAAATAAAATCATGTATTTGTAAGGAATTTTAAGCTCCTTAATTTGTTAAATCAATTAAGATTCGAAAACAGAATAGTTTTAGAGATATTCAAGTACAACTAAAAAGGAAACCAGAAAACGTGCATCGGCTTCTGCTGATCGGTAGCCATTGCGTATGAAAATCTCTCGCATTATCAAATTTAGAACGGTGTAATGGTACGCCACCTATCTGAAAAAAAAACTTTTTTATTTGCTGTCTCATTTTAAAAAAACTAAGTTGTAATATTATAAGTTATTTTATTAATTTTTGAAATAGATTCTATAATTTATGACCACCCTGTACAATTTGACAAAGGATTGAAATGAATGGTAACTAATGCTCACAATTTTATATAAAATTGAACGCAAACGATACTCGCGATTATATTCTCTGTTGACTAGACACATATTGATTTACCAAAACAGCGTCTGCGAGAAAAACGAAGATAAACCTTTGATAAAAACCGTTAAATATAAGGTATTTGAAGGTAATACGGCCATTGCTGCTAAGATGGCCACTTTACCGTTTAAGCGTTAGCTTAAATATTTACTAAAAGAAGGCTCTACTACAGTGAAAAGGAGGCTAAGAATACGTTACTGTAGTCCAGGAGACCTGGATTAGTTGAGTAGCATTTCCTGTGGAAGAGGTTTCTGCTTTAACTTGCCTCCAGAACGTTCGTTGTTATTTTGATCTGATAAAATCACCATTTCTTCGTGTAGAATTGATGCAATTCCCTGTTAATTCTGTTAGGAAATTAAGTGTTCTTCAATAATATGTGATCAATTTTCTCAAAGCATTTATGTTTCGTGCATGAATCGTCGAAGGTTTCACAAATCCAGATCTAGAGAAATAAGGCAACTATTGGTCGGAATACCAGCATTTGTTACAGATGTATAGCAAGGGTAAGCGGCGCCCGGGGAATAATATAATTTTTCACCCTCTGCAATCTTCATCATTGCCTTAGTGCGTGTTGTGATACTTGCGTACAAGTCACTACGACTAATCAGCCATCCATCGCTCATCGACAATATCAGTTAATTTGTGATTAGTGTAGGTTTGCTAGAATTTATGATACCAGTATATGGTATAATTTGTGAGATTATATACATGAGAAGAAATATTTCTATGATTTTCCCCATATATTTTTTATCTAAGTTCATTGAATAGCAATTAATATCTCTAATAAGACATGTAATGTAGAAATTATCTAAATTTTATTCAAAAACATGTCAGATTTCACCAAATCTCACGATTTACATTGTTGTAACTTCATTCAAAACTTGGTTTTTATCAGTCACATGACTGCTGACGAAAGATCATTGAACGGTAGTTAATGAAAATGCATCAAAATTCCTGATAAATTTCAAACTTCACTTTTAATAGTTGTTAAATGGATAGTAGATAATACAACTATATATGCGAGAATTCCTCTAACGAAAGAGTATGTTTTTCAGTTTAAATGAGGACCAGCTAATTCAAGGTTATGATGTAGATAATACAACTACATATGCGAGAATTCCTCTAACGAATGTGTATGTTTTTCAGTTTAAATGAGGACAACTAATTCCAGGTTAAGATGTAGATAATACAACTATATATGCGAGAATTCCTCTAACGAATGTGTATGTTTTTCAGTTTAAATGAGGACAACTAATTCCAGGTTATGATTTGGATAATGCAACTATATATGCGAGAATTCCTCTAACGAAAGTGTATGTTTTTCAGTTTAAATGAGGACAAAAAAAATATCAGCGGCCTCGCTTTCAGCAAAGCGGGAAAATAGTAGCTTCGCTTTTTCATTGAATGTTAGGAATCTAGGTTTTTAAAAAGAAACTCCAAAAACGAGAATTCGATTCCAAACGATAAATTTCCAAACGAAGTCTTATTCAAATTCGAAGGAATCGACCAATGAAATCGTAGATAGCACATACCTGACAAATAAAATCGCAACGCTGAAGCGCGAAATACAAATATAACGATTCCTGCGCGAACAAGACACGAATAGGAACATTCCTGCGCAACGAAAACAAATGTTCTGATGTCGCCAATCCGTCTTCTGCTTGGCGACAAGGAATTGGCGAGCTAAAGCGGAGAGAAAGGGCTATGCACCGTAAACTTTACTTTAACCAAAATTATATAGGAACTAAGGGATTTTATTTAAGTCCCATCTTTACAACTGGAGTTGTTTAGTCCTGTAATTCAGCTGTTAGATACTCATAACGATTAAAGCACAGGAATACAGTACGGCATTGAGTCACGCGATAGAATGGTAATTACTAAATTCTAGATTACTAACGTTACTTTCTAGATTACTAAATCCTCGCGCATTATCTTCTGTGTAGTTCATGTGTTTCATGAGTAGGTTCTACTTATGAAAAAATTATATATGAGCTAAGAGATTTTCCTTAATCGTCATCTTTACAACAGTTGTTTAGTCTAACTATTGTTCAAAAAAATAAAGTTGCGTCAACGTTATTTGCCAAAAAATAGATATTACATTATGAAAGGGAGGCTCGAAATTCCCCCCAGAATTAGTTGAAGCCTGCAGGTCCCACTCACAACCGGAAGGCTTCCCAATATTTTTAATGTGACAGCTCCGGAGGCAATCCGTAAATGGCTTTTTCCTTTGTTTCAAAAACCCGTCGATGATAAATTCCATTAAGAAATGTTGGTTTCGGCTCTGGAAGTGTCCGAACGAAAATAAAAAGACTTCTTTCCTTTTTGTTTTCCAACCCCAGAGAAGAAGGATAGAAAAAGTCTGGCACACAACTCCGATAAAAAATTTCGACCCTCTCCCCCTCATTCATAAGAAGAAGAAGAAAAAGAGACGTCTTCTATTGTTTGCAGTAGTCTGGCCGGTAAATATACTTCGGGAGGGAGAAAAAACTCGTCCCGAGCAACAATTTTGTTACTAAGCAGCAAGATCCATCGCACGTAAGTCAGTGCTTTTTTGTGATTATTTTGCGAGTGACTTTCTCTCGTTATTGTTTCCGGGATTTATCCCACTGGAAATGTGAAAGCAGAGAGAAAAACGTTTTATTTCTCAGATAAGGGTAGCAATTGTGCGCCGCGATTTTTTCTGCCCTGGAATGCGCCGTGTTAGATTTTTGCTGCGGTATTTTTTAATCTCTGCTGTAGGGTGGTGCACGCTTTAAGTACAGATGGTATGGAATAACTCAATGTTTCTTAATGGACGGATCCCTACTACAAGTAGCCATCCCAACGACAAATAGCCATCCCAACCACAAATAGCCATCCCAACGACAAATAGTCATCCCAACGACACGTAGCCATCCCAACGACAAGTAGCCATCCCAACGCCACGTAGCGGGTTGAATATACAAAGAAATTGGTCGGCTACTGAAATTTCATCTCATTGGTTGTTTTTTTTTCTCAGCCGGAAATAATCAAATTTAACTACTGTGATTGATTGTCACATCGTATATACAGAATGATCCTAAATTATTGGACCCATTTTCAAAAATTAATAAAAAATAATAATGTTGCAACTGCGGGTTTTCTTAATGAGAAAGGAAATATAAAAGTTTTTTTCGCATAGGTGGCTTACCATTACGACGTTCTAAATTTGCTACAGCGAGAGGTTTCCATACGCAATGGCTACCAATCAGCAGAAGCCGATGCGCTTTTTCTGGCTTCCTTTTTTAGTTTTTCTTGAATATCTCGAAAACTATTCAGTTGTCGAAATACAATTGATTTAACAAATTAAAGAGCGTAAAATTTCTTACAAAAACATGCTTTTATTTTTCTTCTAGCTTTAATAATTTCGTAGATAATGGGTCTCAAAAATGGGAAATGTCCAGTAATTTACTACCACCTGGACAGCTGTAACGGCGCGTTACCTATCTGCAAAAAAAAAAAATGCGTTCTCATTTTTAAAAAAAAGTAGTTATAACATTATTAGATTTTATTATTATTATTTTTGAAATTGGTCCAATAATTTATGACCACCCTGTATATTGTTTGTGAACTTGTAATTCTCTCTGCAAGGAAAGCATAAGTAAACAGTAAGAACTTTGTAAAAGTATGAATTTTTTTTGGCTTCTTCATTAAAGCTTTTACTTTTTTAACCGACAGTTGTTTCAATTAATTAAGGATATGCACAGCATACAAACAGTTTCCGGGCTTTGTCCCACTGGAAATGTAGAAGCAACGAGAAAAGCCTTATATTCCCTAGATAAGTGAAGCAATTATGCGCCGCGATTGTTTCTGGCCTGGAATGCATATGGTGAGATTTTTGCTGCGTTACTTTTTTTTATCTCTGCTGTAGGGTGGTGCACGCCTTAAGTGCAGATGGTATAGAATAGCGCAAGGTTTTTTCAGACAACGTGTCCAGATGCCAAATTGGGTCGTATGCATATAATTTGTGGTCCCGTGTTCGTAAATGGTTTCACCAAAACTGGCAGAGCCAGTGGGACCTCAAGACCGAAAATAAACTACATATCGTTTCGTAAGAAAACTGACACACTAAAACACCTTTTTGTTTAAAACAAAGAAATAAACGAAAAAATTTATGAGTGAAATAACATATTAAACATTATTACAAATATTGAAAACATTATAAATATATTAAAAAAAGAAACTTTTTGGAAATAATTTTCTATCGCTTGTCCATGCAAGGTCTAACATGTTTAGACATGTAGCAGTAACCTGTTGTCACTCAGATAAGCTAACTTTAAAACACATAACTTGTTTTGAAAATAGTTGCCTTTTACATCGATAGATGGCAGTACGAGGGATAGGATGATGTTTATATTGTTTGATATCATATAATGCTACATATCTTGTAGAATATCATACAATATTGCGAATATTGTTCAATATCTTACAACATTGTGCAATATCTTTGTGATTCTGGAGGACTGTGAAACCTTTTATTCCACAGTAGTCTTCCTTCCTAAACCGTTGGTACTAAGTTATTCTGACACGGTTATGTATTGGTCACTCCCAGATAACTCATAAGGATATACTTTTTAAGCAACCACCACCGACCTCAGACAGATTTCCGACATATTTTGCCTATTTTAGCTATCCGACATATTTTAGTTGAATGTTTCTCTCCCGATTCATTGTGTCTTAAACATTTTAGTTCAATTGTTTATGGTTTTCATTCAGGAACCACATTTTAATCTCTTCCTTTATTTAAAAGATGCTGTCTTTTATTAAGGAAATATAACGTGTTGTAAATATTGGCAAGACATATTTTTAATAGTTTTCTTTACCGTCTATCACATGCGACACTTGGTTCACTCGCTAGTTTTAAAATTATTTACATGAACGTAGTTTTTAAAATGTAGATTTAAGGCCTGGTTTCCTGGTTGGTAGACCTGATTTTGACGAAGTTTATTTAAAAAGTGGATATTGCACCAAGTAATATTCACATACTTATTAAGATGTACAAGGATGGATCCAAAAAAAGTTTACAAGTGTAATAAAAAAATTATTTATTAACAATAGACAGAAAATACAAAAGGGAATTAAGAGAATTAATACCGAAACTTGCCGATCACTTTTCTATATAATCACCAAATCTATTTGGGCATTTATCTGAACGCAGTACCAACTTGTTTAACCGGGCTTGGTAGAAATCACGTCCCTGCCCATTGAACCACTTCTCGGCAGCTGTTTTCAAATCACTGTCTGAAGATAACCTTGTTCTAGATAAGTGTTCCTTCAATTTCGGAAAAAGAAAATAGTCACTGGGCCACCTTGAAGCCATCCGACGCAAACTCCCTGGTGTGTTGAGTGATCGTGTATTCTTCCTCTAGGACAATACCCATACTGCTCGCAAAACTCAAGAATTGCTGCGAAAGTTCAAGTGGGAAGACTGGAGCCACACCCAATCTGGGTTCCAAATACTTATCTTGAACAAGCTTCTCTCCAAACAGTGAATTGAAAACAGGTTTCGAGAACTGGTTCAGTGGGCAGGGACGTGATGTCTACCAAGCCGGGTTAAACATATTGGTCCTGCGTTCAGATATATGCCTAAGTAGATTTGGTGATTATGTGGAAAAGTGATCGGCAAGTATGCCTCTTCATTCCATTTTGTATTTTCTGTTTATTATTAATAAATAATTTTTTATTACCCTTGTAAGCTTTTTTCGGATCCATCCTCGTAAATTGAGATCGCTAAAACACTGTCATCTAGTGCTTCTGTCAAGGCCGGTACTAGTGTACGTACCTTGTATATACAGGCAAAGAAATATTCATGCTCTGCATATTAACATATATACTTACGTATTCATATGCACATCCATACTTAACATACCCAAGTAATCAAGTTTGATTTTAAAAAGTGGGACTTTTTTAGTTAATAACTCTGCAAAAAATTACAAAAAAAAACTGAAGAAAGTTTCTTAGTACTTTTTATCAACTAGACGTCAATAGATCTTTAATAACTTTAGTGATTATTATAATGAAAGTTAAACACATATTTTTGCTCTTCGATGTTTATGTTGAAAAATTATTTTTTGGCACTTTTGTAAATTTTTGAATTAAAATAATATGTATATTGCCTGCAACTTTATATTTCATTTGTGTCATTTTCGTACAAGTCGGTCTTTCTTAAACCTTGGTTAATCTAGTATAGTTTTATCTATTTCAACTTTATAAAAAAAAATCAGGAAATCGTTTTGCAATTAGTTATTGAGATAATTATTGTTCGCAAGGTTCTTTCTAAAATTAAACATTTTTGGAACAACTCTTCAAAGGATACATTTGAATCGGTTATTTCAGAAACTTCGTAAATCACTGTTTTTCCGAAATTTACCTTCATGCACGAATCGATTATTTGAAGGTAAACACACAGCAGGAGACAGAAACCTCTGACGTCAGGTTGGTGACTAGTGTCTAAATTGATCGATGAAAATCGTCTTTTCAAGGCCAACTTAGTTAGTGGAAAACAGTTTTCTTTGATTTCCCCACAACTAACCTTTGGTGACTTGTGGGGTTTCTAAAATAACTGATTCATTTCATCTAATGGACAAGTGCTCCGTTGTTGTGGCGCTCTCTAAGCAGCTACCTAGAGTCACCTAATAGTCCAGGCAACGGAGGAAAAATAGAAAAAAATGGTGTAATGGTTTGAAATTTGGCACAGTTGTAGGAAATAGTGCCCTAAACAACATACTAAAAGTCCTCGACCGTAAGGGTTGCGCGGGGGGGGGTACAGGGGGCTTTTTCAGTTTTTCTTAAATATCTCGAAAACTATGGGTTCTAGAGACAAATTCTGAATTACAAAAATAAACACATTAAATTCGCTATAAGAAAAGGCCTATATCTTTATTTTAGCATCACTAGTTTAGAAGATATGGGGAGTTGAAAAAATGAGTATTTCTGAAATTCCTTATTGTAGTGGTAAAAACAATAAAAAATGCCGAAGTAACAACCTTCAGAAGCACCTCATGCCTATATAATAATTTTATAAAGGTAGTATTGTATGTGTTGAGAGTAGTGGTGGTGTCGGTGCGGGGGGGGGAGACAAATATATTTGATGAACAGTCGTGATCCCTTCCTCCCCTCAATCCGTTTCTCTCCACAAGATCAATTCTAGTAGAGTCAACGAAGGAAAAATAGAAAAAATAAGTGGTGTAATTTTCAAATTTGGTACACAGTTGTATGGAATAGTGCCCTAAACAACATACTAAAAGTCTCCGACGGTGGGGGTTACGCGGGGGGTAGAGGGGGTTTAAAGGGGGCGTTTTCAATTTTTCTTAAATATCTCGAAAACTATGGGTTCTAGCGAAAAATACTCAATTACAAAATTAAACTACATTAAATTTCCTACAAAAATAGTCCTCATTTTTTTTCTTAGGATGAATGGCTTAGAATATAGACAGAGAATTATAATAAGTGGTTGAAAAAGCTAGCTTCATTTTTAAAAAATAAAATTTTTATTTCAAATTGGCGGCTATCTATTATAACATCATATCTATAACATAATATTATATATATAATTATACATACCTGCATAAAAATATGCATAAACACTTTTGACACTTGTTCGTAATTAAATTTCATTCGATTCTTCTACTTCTCGATCAAGTTCGAACTCCTCTTCTTCTAGAGGTGCACCATTAGTACAGATACCATGACAGCACATAAGCACTTACTTTTAAAATCAAATTCAAGTTGGAATTAACGCAAACAGGGGGTAGAAGTTGATGTTAATGGCTGTTCATCTAAAACAACTATTTTCAAGTCTCTTGTAATTGATTGAGGTCTCGTGTATTTTTTCCTGCAAGAAGCATGAAGAACAATTTTTTTCTGTCCTCTGAATAGTTGATGCTTCCCATCTTTTCTTGCAATACATGCCTTCATTAATCCATCTATTCCTTTTTCACCTACACTACACTTATCAGTCACAACATAATCTTCACATAATAAACACTTTTCAGCCATTGCCTCATACTGTGTATCTATAAATAATGTTAATATGACGCACGAGCACTAACACACACAGGAAACGTCTGTATTCGTTTGTTCTACTAAAACTGTTATTCCAGTATTCGCCCAGAGTTACACATTCTATTAAAATCTGGAATTCCCCCACACATTTTTATAGTGAGTCCTCTCAACCACATCCGGTCAGTTCACTACCAGTGTCCATCTTCAAATGGTCACCGATGTCTGGGAACGAAATTAAAATACTATTCCCACCCTTGAATTACATTGATACCTAGTGGTAGGGCACAAAATACCTCCCAAAGAGCAAGAGTGTCGCTAACGACTTAGACCGAAACATTTATTACTTTCGCCGTGATCAGCAGATGTCTCCGTAATGATAATCCACATCGCAGCTCGATGGGGGGGGGGGGCATGTGTACTACCCATCTCGTATCAATGCACTTCAATTCGTTAATCGATTCTCCGGCATTTTATACTAATGACTTTTCCAACAGATATAGCTTGTGTGTACTGGGCCTTAGTGTTCGTGTTTATATGTTGACTAGGTGTTGAAAATCAAATGTTGTGAATGTGGAATGTTGCGAGCTTTTATGTTAAACTCATCATATTTATGTATATTTAGATTATACTGTTTTAATATACTCATTTGGAGCGTTTACAGAGCCAAAAGACTGAGTAGAAATAATCTTGTGGAGGGGAACGGATTGAGGGGAGGAAGGGATCACGACTGTTCATCAAATATATTTGTCTCCCCCCCCCCGCACGGACACCACCACTACTCTCAACACATACAATATCACCTTTATAAAATTATTATATAGGCATGAGGTGCTTCTGAAGGTTGTTACTTCGGCATTTTTTATTGATTTTACCGTTACAATAAGGAATTTCAGAAATACTCACTTTTTCAACTCCTCATATATTCTAAACTATTGATGCTAAAATAAAGATGTATGCCTTTTCTTATAGAGAATTTAATGTAGTTTATTTTTGTAATGAGAATTTGTCTCTAAAACCCATAGTTTTCGAGATATTTAAGAAAAACTGAAAAAGCCCCTTTAAACCCCCTGTACCCCCCGCGCAACCCCCACGGGCGGGGACTTTTAGTATGTTGTTTAAGACACTATCCCCAACAACTGTGCCAAATTTCAAAACTACACCATTTTTTTTCTATTCGTCGATTTTTGGCCTTCGTTGACTGGACTATAATAGTAAAATCGGCGCTTAATCTTCGGTGACTTGTGGGGTTTCTAAAATAACTTATTCATTTCATCTACTGGACAAGTGCTCGGTTGTTGTGGCGCTTTCTAACCAGCTACCTAGAGTCACCTAATAGTAAAATCGGCCCTTAATCTTCGGTGACTTGTGGGGTTTCTAAAATAACCGATTCATTTCATCTAATGGACAAGTGCTCTGTTTTTGTGGCGCTCTCTAGGCAGCTACCTGGGACCACCTAATAGTAAAATCGACCCTTAAACTTTTTGCTTACGAAAGGTCCTTAATCTTTTTAATTTTAGGAAATGAATGCAGAAAATCATCTTGATTTAGAACCTTTCGTTAAAATTGTGCGTGATAACTTATTCAACCAAATTTCTTTCTGCTTATCATTCATGACTTTGGCTGCCCATTTGGATGTTGTTGTCAATTGTTAGCATCTACTGTTCTCCTATTACCCTTACAATTCGTAATTAATATGAATTGCGACTATAGTTGAATTATCACATGACAACATTTAAATTTATTTTATACCAGGAATTGCTTGCCAGTCTTTTTTCTTCATTCAGCTTTGGGCTTTTTTTGTGTCATTCGTTTCCTTATTCTGTGAAATGCATACCACAAAGATTAGATGCTTTCATGACGAATGAAATTTTCTTTAATGGGCTCTGAATATGTATCGTTTAATTCTTATCATTCGCCATAGAGTTATTTAAAAAAATAAATCTTAAAATAACTGAAAAATATAATGAAGGAAGTCTATGTCTTATAGATTAATATCGCCTGAAATTAAGTTTAATTGTCAAATATTATTCTTCATATCATGCTTATAAAGATAGTAACTGAGCATTATATTCAAATAAATCCACTAAGGTAGGTTAGTGCACACAACCACTTGTTTTCAAAAACGCCCGTATTAGTATTTTTCGAAGCAAATAGATACAAGCATTGCTTTTAGTGAAGAGAGATATGCAGTTTGCACTTCGCTCCAGCTTATAGTGTGTTTCATATTTTTCAAATATTACCAAATCTTTTCGTATATCATGAATATCGAAGCAGATGATAAGAATTGTTAGAGTAGCGTATTCGCACATTACACCACTCAGTTTCAGAACCGTCATGTCATATTGAATAAATCTGATTGGTTGTTTTATTAGCAATTTCTATTGGCTGTTTCACTGTCTCATTACAAATCCCTATTGGCTGCCTTTCAATCTTTTCAATCCTATGTAAAGTTTACAAATATAAGCGACTTTCTCTTTATTTTCACTGTGGTTTTGTTTTTCGTGTGTGATAGACTGCTGTAAACAAATGCGTGCACTGCGATAAATCGGAATTTGAAATATTTTAATGCAGTCATTTTCCACAATGACGTAATAGCATTAATAATAGCAATAAGCTCTCAGCTTTTAAATTAGAAAGGGAGAAAGGAATGACCGAGAATTAATTTGATATTTCCAAAGATACAACAAAAGCCACAGAAAAGCGAATAAAAAATCATTTCCTCCTTTTGAAATCATTGGAAGATGAGACGTCTCGTCCATTTTCTTTTCCTCTTTCTCTTCAGACTGAGCAGTAAATACAGTTGCTGCACATGAGGTGACAAAATACAGAATAAAAGTAAAGCAATCTATAGAGTGATTGAAGTACTCAGAGATTAATTCTGCAGAAATAAAGAAATCCAAAGTATTTTTAGTATTACAACATAAATATCAGCTCGCTCTCAAAGAGGAAAAATTCTACCGCTATATAATCTATATAGTAAAAAAATATAAAATTGCAAAATTTATCGGAGGTTTATGGCGATTAAGACTGGTATGGAAAATTGGGTTCCAAATTTAAAAACTGGAAACCACTGGTTTTTTGATATTTTAGAAATTACCTCCCAATATCTCTTTCGCCTGCTATTCAAATGGGCCTTAACTTCACTCCTTTCTTTATCTCTCTCTTCTTTCTATCCATTCAAAACTTCTTCGAAACAACGGCTTCGCGGTTTCTCCCACAAAACCAAATATCATCGAATCCATCCAGATTTCGAACAAATCTACTCTCGGGCGGGGGGATGGGATGGGGGCGGCGCTATTGATTGCTATGCAGGTGACAACCACCGCCTAGAGACGATTAAGTCCCTAGGAAGCAAATAAAGAAGAAAAAGACGTCGAAAGAAATAAAAAGAAAGGAATCTATGCAGGACGCACGCTGCAACTCAACTCCTCTCCACGGAATACATTGAGGCAAAGGGGAGAATTCGGTTTCCACCGCTAATGTCTTCGCGAATTCGAAGATAAACTTCGCTGCGAGTGTTTTGGGAGTGAGAAAAAGAAGAAGAAAAAATGTCGTTAGCGTCTGAAAAGAAAAGAAATCCGCTTTGAAGTCTGTTGTTTTACAACAACTTGAGATATTTTTTTGAGAAGGCCCGCGCCGTAGCGCCGCCTCGACTTTAATTCTGTATGGATGTATTGATACGTGGCGGGTGGCAACAGCTGAAATTCTCGACTAACGCGCCTTTATTCTTGCTTTTTTCTAAAGCGCAAAATGATGCGCGGGTTTCGACAGTTTTTGATTTCGCGTTAGGAACTGTAAAATGGAATTCGATGAGTTGGTCACTGAATTTCAAGAACTCAAAAAGGTGGTCCACCGACAGAATAAGAAACTCCCTTCCGCTTTTCGGGCTTCCCCATTATTGTCGTATTTGTGATGCGCAGTCGGAGGCGAAAGTATCGATCTCGGCTCGGGAATGTAACACGAGTACAGAGAAAATACGAAGATAGAATACAGAGAAAAACATTTTATTCAGCGTTGTTTCCCGAAAGAAGTTCGTTCTTTCTGTGTTCGGAACTACGATTTTGTTCCTAACGAACGATTTAGAACTGCTATCTTCTTTCCTGACTTGTATGTCGGCAACATACCGGAATGCGTTCCAAAATGTTTTTATTATTACTGGGGAACTGGACTAATTCGCAGTTGACGGGATTCTGATAAAAATTCGGTTTATCCGAATATTCGAATCAAGAAAACTACAAGCAAGAACGCAAGGAGAGAAAGAACGTGTTTCGCAAGAGGAAACGAAAAGTTATAAGTTAAAAATGTCAGTAAAGATTATTTTTTAATATTTTGAGATTTAATAAATAATATATCATAAATAACCAGCAAGTAATTATAATAAATAAAATGATAATGATCATAATATAAAGAATTTTTATATTTTTAAAAATAATAATTTTAACAGGTAAGTAGTTATTCGTTATCGTATTTGTCGTTCGTAGTAGCATATTGAATGCAATAGTTGTAAGATTGAACTTCGAAATAAAGACACCAAACTTAATCTACATAAAATAAAATAAACTTAGTCAAACAAAATGCGAAAATCTTTAACTATAAAAAACAGTTAAAAAATAAAAACATATTCCAAATTTTAGTTTTGACTACGAATTATAGACGGCATTTTAAGACTGTGTTAATAGAATATTCAAGGCACCAGACAAAGAATTCGAATTACCGACGAATTCGAAATAAAAGTGTTCGAATTAGCCAAATTCGAACTTTATCATCTTTTGAGTATTCTTATTGAAACTTCAAATTAAAATAAATAAACTGAAAATTTTGTATACACATTTTAAATAATATTTTCCTGCTGTTATATTTGACAAATTACTTTTAGATTATGTCGAAAATTCCTTAATTTCGAGTGCACCGACATACCCAAATTCAAATTTGGAACGAAACGAAAAAATTAGCTTCCAGTTTCCTCCTCGATAAAATCTGAAGGAACTTCTTAAAACGGCAATTTTGGCGAAAAACAAAAAAGGGGCTTTCCCCTATAATTTCTGCATCATTTTTTTCACCTGCTCATCGATTTACCAAATCTTGTCTTCACCGTTAACAATCAGTCAATCCATCCAGCATGCCTTTATACAATAGGAGAATAATACTGCTACAAAAATCTTCCAGTAGGTGTACGGTGAAAGAGTCCAACAAGCAGGATAATTGAAAATGATTCTTTATTCCCCGAATATTCCAGAAAACACGAAGCACAGGTAACTATAAAAACAGTACGTATTCAAATCAGCAACACAAACGTGCAGCAAATCACTAATAATAACAGAAAACAGAACTATCAATGGCGCTCGACGTCTAACAGCTGATCAACTCCAACGCAGACAAAAGTCGAAAGAGAGCCTTTCGTTTAAACACCTCCGAGTATATATAGTTTTCCAACAGGGAGTGACGTTACGTCGAATTCTCCACAAGAATCTCGATATCTTGGTTACAAAGAGAGATTGGGCCATAATTCTTGCATTTCCTAGAGCCTTCATTTTGTCGCCAAAGTCGCCAAATTTGTCATCAACGTCGAGGTTCGTTGGCTAAGCAACCATTAATAATCTGTGTTAATCTTTCTCTTTCCTACCATAAGACTAACACGGCAGAGAAACGGAATTACATATTAGTAACAATACTATACTGGTGTGAAAAAATTAAGGACCGTTTCGTAAAATTTGAGAAAATTGCAATTTATACGAAAACTATGGTTCGAAATCAATTGTGGAGAATCGTCAAACATACAATCGAGTATCGTATACATTTTCCACTGGAGATTTAGTCACGAGGGCATTTAGGGGACCAACCAGAAAGTGATGAAGACGGAAAGAGATTTCAGCTCACCCCGTTTCACAGAAAGCTGATAATGATCTGCAAGTTTTATCATTGGTTGTGCTTAATATGCTTTTTGCTTACATGCATTTTCTTAAAAATAGCATGGATATTCGGAAAGATATAAAGGTTTATTTTAAAAAATCCCAAATTTTCCTGTATATTTTGTGCTTATAAAATGTAGAGTTTTCATTCAAATTATACGAAACTTACGGAGCACTCTACAATACGTTATAAAAGTATTGTATTAAAATTTGAAGTAAATACGTAGAATATTAGAGGAAATATGAGTATTTTTACTAGATAATTTTTTACTCCGCATATGAGAAACGTAGCGTAATTTTTCTTTTATAACTTCAAAGCCAGATATATAAAGCAACTTATATAAAAATTCCAGTTGAGTACCCGTTAAAATTCAGAAAGATGTCAGCATTTAAGTGAGGTGAATTTAAATTTCTCTTTGAGACAAGCTAAGTAGTCAGGGTTCTTGCACAAACTGATTATTTATAAACTTGAATCCTCCAATGGTTATCGACAAAATACAATTTAAATAATGTATTTAATTCAAAAGTGTACATGGGTATTCAACCTTCCTAAAATTCAATGATGCTTTTCGTAGATTCAAGTTTCGAAAATATCTATTTGTGGAAAAATCCTAATCACTCAGCTTCTCTCAAAGATAAATTTAAATTCATCTCACTTAAATGCCGACATCTTTCTGCATTTTAACGGGATTCAACTATAATTTTTATATAAGTTGCTCTGTATATCTGGCTTTGGCAAAATGGTATGACATAAGTAAAAGAACTACGATTTTCCGAATGATAAAAATAGCAGAAGTTTTTCTGAAATTATTTAAGAAAATGAAAGAACGAGGAACATCAAGAACGAAGGTGGGATGGTTACTCTCCTCAAAATACAAAGATGCCACTCTTAAAATAACACTTATTTGTGTCTAACCGGATTTCAATTTCGCGATTACAAAGTCACGAAAGATCAGAATATTATTTACAAGCTATATATAAACTGTTACAATTTAAAAAGAATTTCAAACTGGGAAACACTATAACAGGAAACATGAAACAATAACTAGGAAAACGAAACATACTGTGTAAAATGTGTTTATGAATGAATAGTGGCTTCCATTTCATATTTATCAGATCATAATTTGGCATTCAAACGAAATAGCGATGCTTTATATAAACCATACAAAGGTAATTTCTTAGATTTCATAGAATTACTTGCAAGATTTCACCCAATCATGCAACAACATTTGGATCGTTGTGTGAAATCAGAATCGCATTCCTATTTATTTCATAGAATACAAGACGAGCTGATTACTGCTTTGGCTAAAAAGTTAAAAAGTAAATAATATATTTAAATAAAAAGGCTAAGTATTTTGCAATTTTATTAGATTGCACTTCAGAGCCATCAAGAACAATTATCTGTTATTTTAAGACAAGTTAATGTAGTCGACTCTGAAAGTGATGTGAGTATACAAGATCATTTTTTTTAATCGGTAAAAGACTCGACAGGAAAAGAGTTATCAGTAAAAATTGAAAGCCTATCAGAAAAAGAGAAATGATATTTGGGGAACACTGTGTGGACAGTGGTACTATAACTAGAGTTATATACGTCCGGATATCAAGCTCACGTCCGGATTTCAAGCTCAAGTCCGGATTTCAAGCTCACGTCCGGACTAATGGCATATCCGTATTTACGCCAGTGAATGCGACGAGAAAAATTTGGTTGTCATAGAGAGCGTTTTCACAAAAGTCATCGTCATTCCGCTAATGAAAGAAAATTCATTGTTTACATCGATTGTTGAAAAAGTGGATGAGTCTCTTTATCCGTACACCGGTTCAAACTGAAAATTAAAAGGTTTGGCAGTTTTGTTTTAATTCTGTTTTTCATTAATGCAATTTTGACTTATCAAACATTAATAAAAATCTTATATTCTTTGCATTCTGACGTCTTAAATCACCCCCCAAATTATGTGCTATTGTTATGAAAGAACCTCATTGGCAGGCAGCTTTTAGAACTTTATACTGTACTTTGACCCATCCACCGAGGTGTCCGGATTTCAACTAAAATATTATGGTAAGATTAACTATAAAGGATCTAATATGAGAGGTTTTACATAAAGGTTTGCAAAAGCGCTTATCTTGTAAAGAATCCCAAAGCACAGTATATGCTCTGCAGAAGTCATAATTGGAATTTTGTTCTTAGAGACATTTCCAAACCTTTTTCTCTGCAAATTCCTTTTTTGTGACTTATGAAAGCACATATATAATATTATATATGTCATTAATATATGTTTCTGCAAGTTCTATAATGTGCTGGGATATATTGAAAAAACCTCTCATATATCTTACTTAAAAACCACTTTCGGAAACGACGTGGGAATGTCGCTTCGGAAATGTGAAATCTGTGAGACGACACTCAAGAATCACAATTTCCTCTAGATTTGAATTTTTTTATGAATATACTATTGACATGAGAAAAAAATCCTAAATCCAATCAATCGAAAATAACTTTAATTTCAAAATTTTTATTAACTTTAGTTATTTGGTATGACATACTGAATGAGGTAAATATTGCTGGTAAGTAATTGGTACTGAAGTAAGTAAATTTCAAAATTATAATATAGATATTGGTATGCAAATTCCCATTTAAAAGGACTTTTAAATTTTTTTGAAATGGATCGTGCATCGTAATTCATATCTTCTTTTAATAACTGCAAAGGAAATAGTGGAAGAGTTAGTTAAAATTAAACCTGAATGTAAAAGTAAAATAACTTAATGAAAAAAAATAGTTTTAAGTGTTTGGAAATGATCAGCTATGTCATCTGTCAAAGAATAATTCCAAGTTCAATATTTTCTATTCATAATCTATAGTGACATTTTTTCTTTTAAGAAAAGATTCGAAATTTATCACGGATATGGGACATCATAGGAATTTTTATGTAATTAGGATGGTATTCACAAACTGTCTGAAAACGCAGAGATTTAAATGCGACTTTGCAGGACAAAATAGATTGCATTGATTTATTTTTAAAAATTAATTTATCTGAACTGTATTCAAATTGTGTATGTGTGTGTGTGACTGTTCTGAAAAAATATATTGACCTTACCATTGACTGTCGAATGTGCAGAAAAATCTTTCTCATGATTCAAAATAATATATTTTTTTATTATTTTGAATTATTTTTATTAAGTTAACATTTTAATTACCTTCAAAATCGTTCATAAATCAAATGATTTTATTAATTATCATTTTCACGCATTTTTTAAGACTTAACAAACCAATTTGTGCAGTGTAATAAATAGTAAAATGCAATAAATTATTTTGTTTTACGAAATTAGTTTCAAGGACTCGCAAATAAACTTTGCGCCAGGCCCCGCTTTTGTTCGAGCTGGCCCTGCTCGATTGTATGTTACACGATTCTCCACAACGGATTTCGAATCATAGTTTTCGTATTAATTGCAAATTTCTCGAATTTTACGAAACGGTCCTTAATTTTTGCACACCAGGGTACACACTGTATGCAGGGTGTTTCAAAAATATCTGGCAAAAATGAAAGGGTAGATCAGGCGTATGATAAGCATCCAAAATCACCCAGGAACATGGGTGTGCAAACGCCATCTAAAGGCATCAGATGGCATTTAAAATAATACATCACTTGCCACAATTGCCGACACTTTTTGAAATTTGCACGTTTTTTCAAATATCTTCTCGAACTTCGACAATATAAAGAACAGTTTTTAACTCACAATTTTCATTGAAGATTCAGTCTCGAGGGCATTTTGGGGACAGACCAGAAATTGATGATGTTGAAAAGGTATTTTGACTCATTCCATTTCACAGAAATCTGATAATGGTTTGGAACTTTCGTCAATTATTTTGTGTGTTATGCGCAATATTTACATGCGTATTCGTAAAAATAGCTGGAATGTTCGGGAAGATATAAAGGTTTCTTTTAAAAAATTCCAAATTTTTTCGTATGTTTTTTGCTTTTAACTTGCAGCATTTTCAACCAAATTGTATGAAACTTACAGAATATGAGACAATATGCTAGAATAGCATTGTCTAAAAATTTAAAGTACATACTTTAAATATTAAAAGAGGTATGAGCATTTTTAGTAAATGATTTTTTACTACACATGCGCTAAAAGTAGCTTAATTTTTCTTTCACAGCTTCAGAGCCACATATAGAGGGCAACTTATATAAAAATTCCAGTTCAATACCTTTAAGATTCAAAAAGGTATCGACATTTTGGCCAGCACTGTTTTATTTCAAATGCCATCTGCTGCCTCTAGATGGCATTTGCACACTCGTATTCATAAGTGATTCTTGATGCTTATTGTATGCCTGACCTACCCTTTAATTTTTGCCAGATATTTTTGAAACACCCTGTATGCAAGGTGGTTGAACACCCAATATATTAATGCCGATAGAGAAGAGAAATATAGGGTGGTCCAAAATAAACAGAACCAGACATGAAAGAGGGAAATCCGAAAAGCGTTAGTATATTCGACGCAGCAACAAGCAATAGCATAACTGTAGAGACATAGAAACCCACCTAAGTATGTCTTTGTCTTTCATTTACTTGTGCAATTTCGTCTTACAGTTAGTTCATGGGTTTTTCAAATACTTTGGATTCGGTTTATCTTGGGTCACCCTATATTATTTATTTATTTAACACTCACCGGCTTCACCTACCTACCCAAAATGATGTACGGTGCATAAACCGGCAGAGAAGATTAAAAAAACATTCATGTCATAAGATGAAAAACAGTGTCATAAAATTAAAACATACAACATGTATGTCAAGATTCAGAAAAATTAAGAAAAATACTGTCAAAATAATAAGACTAACAACTAAAACTGAAATTAATATAGAATACAAAATAGTATTTCAATACGAACTTTTTAATTATATATATATATATTTCTAAATTCTTTCATTTTAGGGTAAATTACCCTGTTCAACAACAATAGTAACAGGGATGGTTTGTACAACAAAATTAATTTAACCTGGATAAAGTTTGTCCACAGCCAAGCTGCTATTTTAATTGTTGAAAACTCCATTTACTTGGTTTGCCTATTTCAATACTTTTAATAACAACAGAGTTTTTTTACTTGTAGACATATAATTGCTTAAACTTGATTTTTTTGTTCATGGTATCTTTAGTATTTTCAAAAAAAAATTTTTAGATTTTATTTAAAATTGATGTATTGTTAAAATAATGACTTTTTAGTATAGGATTTGATTCTTGATATGTTTTGTTTACTTTATTTCTGTATGATTATACACAAGTTATATTTGGATATATATATATATATATATATATATATATATATATATATATATAAATCATAGTTATTGGTGTGTTTTAATTTAAATTTTGTTTAATTAATAAATTTTTAGTTTTTGAATTGCATTTTGATATGTCTTGTTTATTTTGTTTTGTATATTCATATATAACAGGTTATATTTTGGTTTATATTACTATAAGTATTTTTGCACTATTAAAAGGTTGTTCTGCACCTTAAGTGTAAAAATGAACAAAAATTGATATGTGAATATTAATATGACTATTTTAAAAGAACATGATAGATGAAAAAAGGTGATCCTTTGAAGGATATTTTTGTCTGTGTTTATTATATATTAGTGTACTATTTTTAATTCATAGTTATTGGTGTTTTATTTTTAATTCATAGTTATTGGTGTGTTTTAATTTAAATTTTGTTTAATTAATAAATTTTTAGTTTTTTGAATTGGATTTTGATATGTCTTGTTTATTTTGTTTTGTATGTTCATATATAACAGGTTATATTTTGGTTTATATTACTATGTATATGCGAGAAGAATGACCAAATAAAAATATAAAAGAAATTTGTAAGAATAAGGTATAAGTAAACAAGCATAGAAAAAGGTATATTAAACAGTTACACAATCCGAAATTCCCCTATATTGATGCCTACTGGTACAGTACATGTACCAGAGGTTAAAAGAAATATGCTGGTACATCACCTGCTACCGCTGTTAAGGAAAAGATTAAGTGCAATACTCTGTCGTCTCTTTCATCGCCGTTTCCTTACGATCTGATTCATGTACATGACAGTATTTCTTTTACAGAAGAGCTTCAGAAAAACATTAAAAAGATATTAAAGAGGCAGGGCTGAACGCCGAAATGGAGACGTGCACCTATTAACGGCTACCCAGGCTATTTTACGAATTCTGTTCAAACTGGGTGAGAAAAAGAAGGTCACATGGTTTCAGAATCATTTTGTTCGAAAAGTGAAGAAGTGTCCTGAATTTTCACGGAACTCCTTTAATATTTTTATATATGTTTTGAAAGCTAAAAGGTAACTGGAGAAGAACCTCGGCTTAGTCGTTAGCGATCAGTTAATCTTGTAAACCTCCAGTGATTGAAGGTTATACTGTTTATATAGAATGCTGTGAGTGTGCTATTGATTTGTGTATGTTAATACAGGATGACCCATAAATGTATATACACGGTTCCAAAAACTATTACTAGTAGTATTCATTAAAGTTTCGTATCTCTAGTGCATTAATACAAATTAAGAATCTTGTCAATTATCAGAAGTAGTCGAAATTTTGGAAATTTTTGTCTGGACACTTTGATAATGCCAAGCGATGGAATTGCAAATGTCGTTAAGCCTGTCATTTGGTATTTCTTTGCAATTTCGTTCGATGGCTGCTATCAACTCGTCTATTGTAGCTGATTTTTGAGCTATAAATATTAAGTTTCCGATCTTCCCACGAAAAGAAAGAGCACTTTTTTGCGATTTATTTATGAGCACAAACAAAACAAATTACTACAATTTGCGATAAAAAGGTTGATACTTTGTGTCAATTCAGTCATTCAGGAATTTATATCTATGTATATGAATCGGTAATTAGATTTTCTATATTCTATTAATCTTTGCTTATCAAAAGAAAGAGGACATTTTGCGATTTATTTATGAGCACAAGCAAAACAAATTACTACAATTTGCGATGAAAAGGTTGATACTTTATGTCAATTCAGTCATCCAGGAGTTTATATCTATGTATATTAATCCTTAATTTGATTTTCGATACACTTTAAATTTATGTTGATCAAACAAAGATATTTTTTGCTATTTGTTTTATGAGTACAAGCAAGAACAAATTACCCTAATTTGCGATAAAAGGGTTGATGGCTAACGTTCTTAAAATTATTGCTTTATTCATTTTTCTGTGTGTAGTAATTTCAATTTTAATTATATATCTGCACATGACGTTTTTTTTAATATTATTTATATTGATTATTATTATTTCCTCACTGAAAAATTAGCTTTAATTAAATATTTTCTTGCTAAGATCTGAATTTCTTTGCAATTTCGTTCGATGACTGCTATCCAGTCGTATATAGCTGGTGTTTGAACTATAAATATTAAGTTTCAGATCTCCCACGAAAAGAAATTCCCCAGAATTAAATCCGGTTGAATGGGAGGGGGAACTAAATACCCTCTCCTCACCTTAACCATATGCTAACCAGAATTTTACTAAGACATGTCTTAAATTAATTAATAACTCATACTAATAATTCTAATCATTTTTATAGTAGTTAATGTATTAGTTAATTTGTGTTATGAAACTTTTATGTTTTTTAGAATTTAATAAATATGGTAGTAATTCAAAACTTCACACATATTTTGGATATTCGTATTTGCGCGACATTTGCACTAGTTTTATTTGCAAATAAATCTTTTTTCTCGTTTACATTCAATCTGATGCTTTATCAAAATTATTCTACATGTGACTCAAGTAATATCATATTTTACCAATGAATAAGTCATTCTGTCTTCAAATATGGCATATGAATTCATGAATGAAAACAGGAATTGCGAAGAGATGCATTTCTTAGGGTACTTCTTACGAAGAAGAGTAAGTAAGATAAATCATTTTTAATAACCTATGCCATTTTTAAAATAACGTTCTTCTAAGTAGTAAAACTCGAGAAACATTGATAGGACATCTTAAAAGCTTGTTTGTTCCTTAAAAGCAAACTTCGAATTTTCGACAGTTGCAGACGATAATAAAAAACTTTTTTCCCGTTCTGTGTGGCGGGAGGGAGAGGTGTTGGGTGGGGTGTCTGACGTCATGGCTGAAATGTAGAGATAAAACTGAAAGAGTGTTTTTCTCTCTCTTTTTCAGATCGATCCGAAGATTGCCTTTCCCAAAAGAGCACACCCAAAGGTAAGGCATTTTTCTCTTCTCTAACACGAAAAAGTATGAGGGCTTGTTTTTTATCCTTTCTTATTGTTTCAGTACTTTTTTTTTGAACGAGAGTGTTTTATGCCTTATGTCAATTCAGTCATCTAGGAGTTTATATCTATGTATATGAATCGGTAATTAGCTTTTCGATATTCTATTAATCTATTCTTATCAAAAGAAAGAGCACTTTTTGCGATTAATTTATGAGAACAAGCAAAACAAATTACTATAATTTGCGATAAAAAGGTTGATACTTTGTGTCAATTCAATCATCCAGGATTGAATATCTATGTATATTAATCCGTAATTAGATTTTCGATACACTTTTAATTTATGTTGATCAAACAAAGAGATTTTTTGCGATTTGTTTTATGAGCACAAGCACGAACAAATTACCCTAATTTGCGATAAAAGGGTTGATGGCTAACGTTCTTAAAATTGTCGCATTTATTCATTTTTCTATGTGTTGCAATATCAAGTTTAATGATATATCTGCATATGATGTTTTTTAGAATATTATGTATATTGATTATTATTATTTCTGCACTGAAAAACTGTTTTTAATTAAATATTTTCTTTCTAAGATCTGAATTAAGATTCTCTTGCTAGACTGTTTAATTTCTGCAGAATAACTAAAGATTTTATATTTAATTTTAATTATTTATTTCAATCTCACACACGCATAATACGATCGCCATCATTGGCCACAAGCAACATGTAACTGTTATTTTAAAAACGATCCAAAATTTTATTTTGTGTTTTAGAGCTTCAAAAATCTAATTAATGTATCATGTATATAGTTACCTTTTAAAGAACTTATAACGAATCAAGAACCTAAAATATCAGATACTCTAGTGCTTCAGATAAATTTGGAAGAGAAATTCTAACCATCTCGGGTATTACCATATCTGCCAACATACTGTTTTGAGTACAGTCTTAGATGTCTACTAAAATGCGTGGGTCAACAAATAAAGATATGTAACGTCTTCAAGTAAGCTGTGCATTGAAGTTCTTCTATTCAGACGCTTGGAGAAGAGTGGAGACTTGCTCTTCGTTCTGATTTAATTTGCCATTTAAATGTATAGTATATGAAAAAGAGTAGCAATATGAATAGTTACAAGAAAATAGTATGTCAGAAAAGACAACATAAACTTGGTTACTCTTCCTGTTAGATTGAATCTTTGGATTCCAGTTCCATCAGATTTGGCACCAATTGATTTCTCGTTGGGGAGCTATTTGAAATAAAAAATGTATCAATCATGTCCTTCATGTTGATTGGAATTGAGAAAAGCTATTCGGCGGAGAATTGCATCCATTTTTCGGACATGCAGCCGTTAGCAGTTTTAGACGTTGTTACTCACTTCTAATCTGTTTTACACGTTGTTACTCGCGTCCGATCAGTTTTATACGTTGTTACTCGACCCTAGTCAGTTTTACACATTGTTACTCGCCCCTAGTCAGTTTTACACGTTGTTACTCGTCACTAGTCAGTTTCACACGTTGTTACTCTCCCTAATCAGTTTTACACGTATTACTCGCTCCCCAATCAGTTTCACACGTTGTTGCTCGCCCTCCAATAAGTTTCACTCTATGACGGTGGGCCTTGTGGTAACACGAGGGTCAATACACATATTGCAATTATTTTTCAGTGTAGGATCACTTCGTTTCTGTTTCTCCGTTTATGGAAAACGGCCTAGGTAACAAAATTAGATCTGTCATAAATAACATTCGTCCAATAATTTTTTCTATGCAGAAAATTCATGGTTCAGTCGAATAAATGACCACTGAGTAATGTAAGTTATTTTATAAAATTCATCATCTACATTCCTCATCCGGAAAATGCATTCGTGCTAGTGCCCTCTATCGGTGACTTTTTCAAATAACTTTTTTTTCTGTTAAAAACTTCCCCTCCTTCCTATAACATCGTTTTAAGTGAAAACCGCACCTTCATATCATTGTATATTCTTCTTGATGAATTTTTAAAGTTTTTACTGCTTTTAAGGTTGTCTCCTGTATTACAATTTTTTTACAATGCACATTAAATGTCAAATTACTTTAGTTAGAAATAAAGCTTATCAGACTCTCTGCCGCTAACTTAAAAACTTCATTGCTTGTCCACACAAAACAAAACTGGAAGAGATCGTTCAAACGCTAACCACTGCACCTCTCTTATCTCTGGTATAAACCAGCGGGATTGGTCTCCCTTCGACTTCCTCTTATCTTATACTATTGGATAGCAAATAATAAAATTGCAATTGGTCGGCCACTAAAACGTAATCTCATTGGTTGTTTTTTCCTCAGCGGGAAGTCCAGAAATATTCAAATTTAAGTTTGCTATTGTGACTGGTTTTCACATCGTATATATACATATATACTTATATTGTTTGTGAACTTGTAATTCTCTCTGAAAGGAAAGCAGTAGAATGTTTATTTATTTTCTTCATTAAAGCTTTTACTGCCTGGTGTGTAAATTTTACTAAGGACGGGCAAAGTATGCCAACAAATACAATATGGCGGACTTTGCGCATAGGCAGAAGAAAAGCGAGTATGCATTTTTCGTGTCTTTCATGCAGATCAACAATTCTAGTTATAAAACCAGATGCTAAATTCCAACTATTTAGCTGTTTGCGTGTTTAAGTTATTGTGTTCATATGGACATGCACTGACAAAACAAACAGAATTTCATAGAAATCTGCAATTTTGGTGTAAAGGCAGCGTATTAAATTTCTTCCCTCTTGCTTGCTGCGTTTTTGGTTTTTGAGTAATCGTCTTCAGAGACAGATAGCCAGACATAGTTCTAAAAAACTTTGCTTCGTACTCGGGACGTGGAAATTCATCAAAATCTCGAGGTCGGATTTTTATGGCGATTCCAAAACTTTTTTTTCCAACTCTTTCACCTCTTCGTACACGAGGAAGTAAAAAGCTACCCTTTTACCAAATTTAAGATTCCTTTTATTCAACTCCTTCCAAATTTCCCCAAACTCCTTTGTTCCCAAACGATTTTAGTTCATTTCCTTTCATCCATTTCCCAAGGAAAAATGCATCAAGAACTGAAACTTCCCGAACTCTCGCGGTCGGGACACGTATGAAAGTTCTCCGCCATCTTCGAGCAGAGCAATGGCCCAATCTCGGACGAACAATGGCATGGCGGAACAGATAGATCCCTCGGCGATCGCCAGCATTGGACTGACAGATGCGAAGGAAACTTAAAAATGGCGTCGGACGTGTTGAATGGGGTCCCCCGTGAACTATAATCCGAAGAAGAAGAGCGAGACGGGCGGCAGTAGCCCCGGTACGTGTGGTTAAGAAGAGGAATTCGAAACAATCAGGTTGAGTGTGCGTCCGATATAAATCAGGGCAGCCCGAATGCCACCGCCCCGGCATTGGAAGCGCCCCGTTTGCTGTTGGCCATTATTTCCGGGCAAGCTCGGCAGAAAAAATGGGTTAGAGTTTTTTCGTTTCTTAGTTTGTCAATATGATGGTTTTGTGGTTAGAGCCGGTAGCAACTGCAACCGGCGCCAGTGTTTTCCTCTCGGCTTTCTTGTACTGCCTACGTTTTATGTTTAGCTTCGTCGTATGGTGAAGAGAATCAAGTATGCATTTTGGACCTGCTCTCGCTGACCGATTGGGCCTAAAATTTGATTCACGTCTATAATTTTAATGTTAAAACTGCATACCAATTTTCATTTATCTTGTTTGCTGTGTTTTTGAGTTAGTGTGTTCACGCATAAACAGGGACAGACAAACAAACATAAAGTCTGGACATTGACGGAAATAGATCAAAGTTAGACATAGATTTTAAAAAATTTATGTAAAGATCCTGAAATTCAACCTTTTAGATTATTAGCAATCGTGTTCACAAACGCACAAATAGACACTTCAACAGAAAATCAATCCATTTATCGATTAGGTCCAAAATTTGATACACGTCTATAATTTTGGTATTAAAACTTCATACCAACTTTCATTTATATTGTTTGCTGTGTTTTTGAGTTAGTGTGTTCACATATAAACAGGGACAGACAAACAAACAGAAAGTCTGGCCATTGACGGAAATAGACCAAAGTTAGACATAGATAAAAAAAAATTTATGTAAAGATCCTGAAATTCAACTTTTTAGATTATTAGCAATCGTGTTCACAAACGCACAAATAGACACCTCAATAGAAAATCAATCCATTTATCGACTGGTTCCAAAATTTGATACCGATCTATAATTCTAATAATAAAACCATTTGCGCACGATCAAAGAGATATATCGTCGATAGCAATTCTCCGATAACATTTTTCTATAAATTTTAGTTAGTGTGGTTCACAATGTAGTTTCAAGTCTTTCACTCAATGGCCTACAGAACATTTAACTGATAGGTCTTTTAGGTTACATGACTCTAAACTCGATTGATACATTTATGCTTATTTCAAGATTTTCATAATTAACTGTATATTAAAAAATTCGCAGTTTTAATAATTATAATTGTCCAATTATTTAATGGTGGTTTGACTAACTATAATAATAATATATTCGTTAAAACTAATAATTAAAATGACTTGTTTGGTGTCTAACTATACACAAATTGAGTAAAGGGAGTAGGATTCAGAAATGAAGGCCGAATTCAGGGAAGTTGAGGTATACCCGAATTCTACCTAGATTTTCAAACCAGCTTTGGAAGCATCCAAACACTGGCCATTATAGCAATAAATAATCATTATTTATAGAATTATGAATGTTAATTTAAAGTAATAAGGACATCAAATAATTAAATAATCATGATTCAAACAAGGTTCATAGATTTCATAAATTGACCATTTCTAAGGCAGTACTTCTCATCAAATTCATCACATTTTAAATGTCCGTGGTGAGCTATTTGACCACCTCTCATTAGAGCTGTTCTCTCTTAATAACTTCAAAAGCCACAGAAAATATAAGTAAGCACTTTGACCACATAATATGGTTTTAACAGTTAAATTAACTATAAGTTAATTATTATTATTGTTATTATTCTGATGTTTAACACCTAACGCTGAAAAGTAGGTTGGCTTAAGTTCTCTCTAAATTTTGCGATGAAACAAAAACTTAGATGTTTCAATTTCTGATTTCAAACCATAGTTATATGTTTTAATTTATTAACTAATTATTTTAAATAATTATTAATGAATCCAATTAATTATCAAATCAAATGAATTTTTCTAATAAGCTAAATGAATTTATTTTCTTAAATTAAATTCAATCCCAATCCCAAAAACATTTTAACATACCATTAGTAGAAAAAATTCTCCTTCAAAGAGGTAATATACGTACTTGTCGGGTAAATGTCACGGACCCGTCAGCACAGCGATTCTGGCTTATTGTGTAACGTTGTTTAAAGCAACTGTCCTGTCACCTGCTAGTTAGGAATTGTAACTCACTCGACTTAAACAGATACATTACGCAAATTCAGCAAATGGAGTAGGATTCAGAAATTAAGGTTGAATTCAGGAAAGGTGATGTATACATGAATTTTATTTATATTTAACAACCATCTTTAAAAACATCCAAACACAGATCGTTATAACAACAATAAACTAATTATTATTTATAAAAATTATGAATGTTAATTTAAAATAGCAATGATATTAAAAATTAAGTAATTATAATTTAAACAAGGTTTACAGAATTTATGTATTAATATATGTAGACGTCGGTTAATTGTCACGAATCCGTCTGCATGACGATGCTGGTTTATTCTGTGACATTGTTTAAAGCAATTGTAAGGCCACCTGCCTAGTTATGAATTGTACCTGAATAGATACCATACGCAAATTCAGCAAATGGAATATGATTCAGAAATGAGGGCCGGATTCAGGAGAGTTGAGGTATACATGAATTTTATTTATATTTAACAACCATCTTTAAAAGCATCCAAACACTGGTCATTATAACAATAAATTAATTAATACTTACAAAAATTATGAATATTAATTTTAAATAGTAGTGACATTAAAAAATCAAATAATTATAATTTAAGCAAGGTATGCAGATTTTATGTATTAATATACTTGCTCGTCGGGTAAATGTCACGAACCCGTCCGCATGACGATGCTGGCTTACTCTGCGACATTGTTTAGAGCAACTGTCCTGCCACCTGGCTAGTTAGGAATTGTAAATCACTCGACCTGAATCAGCCTGTCCAATCTTTCTCCGGGCTGGTTGTCTTGGCCACGCGGACGCCATCCATTACGTTGTCTTTGTTCGTACCTTAAATCGAATGCGTTTGCATTGCAGATTAATTGCCAACCTCCGAACCGGCGGAATTCTTCGAGCGAATGATTCCATTTGCATTATTAACGTCATCAGCGCGGCCGCCATTTATCGCTTTCAAAATTTCACTCGCTCGTTAGAGCTGGAATGTCACTTAACGCTCAGTTATTTCGTTAATTTGAAAATTTAGCGAGAAGGCCCGATTCTTTCGGCATCATTAATGAAATGGGCCACTGTCAGGCACATCGATCGGACGACCCCGATTTCGCAGCGAACGGGGGCTTCGATTCGGTCGGACCGGCAAGGTGGGCGCGTCCTCGCCGAAGGGACGGGAGAAATTCAGGTTAAATTTTTCTGAATATTTTCAAAATGAAAATAAGAAGAAAAATCAAAATTTTTACTGAAGTGATAAATTGGAAGAATTCTTCTGCAAATTGGGTACGAAATACCGGTGTTGAGAGCAAATATCATCCAAATTGATAGAATTCTACCACATCTCGGTCCGAAACACAGACTATCCGGACTAAAAGTATCCAAATTGCTAGAATTCTCCTGCATTTGGGTACTAAATACAGGTTAAATTGTCTAAAAGTATCCAAATTGTTAGAATTCCCCTGCATTTGGGTACGAAATACAGAACGTCGGAGCTAAAAGTATCCAAACTCTAAGAACCCTGCATTTGGGTAAGAAATACAAGTTATCAGGACTAAAAGTATCCAAATTGTTAGAATTCCTCTGCATTTGAGTACGAAATACAGGTTTGTCCGGGCTAAAAGTATCCAAATTGTCAGAATTCCCCTGCATATGGGTACGAAAAAAAGAACGTCGGAGCTAAAAGTATCCAAACTCTAAGAACCCTGCATTTGGGTGCGAAATACAGGTTATCCGGACTAAAAGTATCCAAATTGTTAGAATTCTCCTACATGTGGGGACGGAATACAGAACGTCGGAGCTAAAAGTATCCAAACTGTAAGAACCCTTTATTTGGATACGAAATACAGGTTATCCAGATTAAAAGTATCCAAATTGTTAGAATTCCTCTGCATTTGAGTACGAAATATAGGTTTGTCCGGGCTAAAAGTTTCCAAATTGTCAGAATTCCTCTGCATATGGGTACGAAATACAGAACGTCGGAGCTAAAAGTATCCAAACTCTAAGAACCCTGTATTTAGGTAAGAAATACAAGTTATCCGGCCTAAAACTATCCAAATTGTTAGAATTCCCCTGCATTTGGGGACGAAATACAGAACGTCGGAACTAAAAGTATCCAAACTCTAAGAACCCTGCATATGGGTACGAAATACAGGTTTGTCCGCGATAGAAGTATCCAAAAGTAATTTTTTACAATACCTGAATTAGATATCAGATTGTAATAGACTGCTCCTCAGTAGATTGGACAGTATTTTTTGGAAATAGGCAGTTCAGCTTCACTTGATTGTAGTAGTCAGAAATCGGCGATGAAACGAAAATCCTGGAGGAAAATTCAACGTTCGTCTTGATATGTTGGGAAACTGCTGTTCCTTAAATTCCATCGGGTTTCCTGTTCTATCATTCGTCCCTCCACCGTACTATCGTGAAGATATTATCGCATTTTTGAATGAGACATTTCTAGAACGATGGATTGGAAGAGGGGGCCCAATTGCCTAGCCACCAAGATCACTGGATTTGAGTCCATTTGACTTCTTTGCCTGTATATTATTTAAATCCGTTGTGCATAAACAAAAAAATTGAGACAGTGGACGAGTTATAGATGCATATCATTCAAACAATTCGTCTAATAACTTCTGATATGCTACGAAACACTTGGTGAGAACTCGATTGCAGCTTAGATATTTATTCGTCGTGGTACAGAAGGTGCACACAGAGTACTGTATTGATACTTAAAGAAAGATTTATTGATATGCTATTTTTATTTAAATAAAAATTTTAAATTCTACCAAGTTCTTCTTTAACTATAAGCCATTACTCCTGAATACTTCTATCCCGGCATATCCTATTTAAGGAATCCAAAGTTTTGAAACATTGACATGTTACGTCAAAATTAATTTCCTGGCTTACGAATTTTATTTAACTTCCTAATTATATTGCAAGTCCTATTTTGGATATCAATTATTACTTCAATCCATCTAAGGACGTGAATGAGACCAGAGGTACTAACATTTATCCAAGTGATTTTTATCTTTTAAATGAATCGCAACTTTGAATTAATTACAGAATTTGAGCATCGAAAATGCTGCATTTCGATCCCAGAATCAGACACATCATTGTATGCGAAAGGGTTCAGAAATTGTTACCTCCATACCTGTACCATTTTCTCCCTGTAGTGAATGCTCTTTGGCAAATGAAAGCCACATATTTTCTCTCTGAACCCGGCTAGATTGAGAATTCCAGAACCTCAAAAATTTAAGTAAATTTTCGTACACGAAAAAAGAATGGAATCCTTCCTTCCTTTACAGAATTTCCAGAAGAACGCACCCGAATTTGGGCGATTAATTGTCAACAAAGAAAGGAACTACTTTTCGCCCGTGAAATGCACTCAGGCACCCAAAGCCACCCGAGTCCAAGCCTCTGTCGAATGGGGCGGGATAGGGCTCACAGAGTTTATTTATATTTAAGAAAACATCTCAGAATAAACTGTAAAAGTTCGAAGTTCTCACAGACCCAGTAAGAGGATATTAACGGTAATACTAAGGAACAAATCCAAGCTTGACTTCCTCACATCACAGCGACCTCCGAACAAAATTCTGTTGACTCTCCGGTTCAACGTTCTGTGCACCTGGTTAAGTCCTTATTATTCGAGGGGAAAACCAATTTATTCTTGTCTCTGAAATAAAACATATGTCCACACACCAAAGACTCGTGCTATCCAATAATAGCGGAGCTCGTGTCAGTAGGGGTCCATAAATGGAGTTACCCCTGAATTGCCGAAGTGAGCGGGTCAGTTGAAGAAGATTGCTGCGACAGCTCGGATACTGAAGTCTGAGTACTAACTGCCATCGTTTGATATTGCATAAATTCTCTTCCCAACGTATGGAGATCTTTCGAAATATTTTGATCTTATATTTTCGTTTACAACAAATGCTGATTTCAAGACAGCTTTCCGTTGATATTAAGTACAAACCAGACAAAATTTATGCTAACGCAGAATGAAATTCTACTGAATCAGATACTTTAGTCTGAATAATTATAGGCAACAGATAAAAATTAAAATTTGTGTAACATAAATTTTTATTTATTAAATATTGAGATAATCCAGCTAATAAATTACTGAAATGTTAATTCGATATTTTAGTAATTTCTTTCTTAATTTTGATACAGGAATTTGGCGATCTGAAAGAATTTGAAATAATTTTATTGAAACAAAGATGTCATTTTTGTCAGCTCCCACGAAGCATTAAAAAATTTAGTGTCCGCCAATGAAAACTTTTCAGGACTAATAAAGGAAATCTGTAAAAGCGAATTCTTCATAATTCTATCCGAAAGATAGTTGCTTTAGAAATCTGTTCTCATTTATTTGACACCGAAGAAGAGAAGTTCCCGAAATAACTTTGAATCCTTTCAAATTCGTTTCGGCTGTTGGTTTATTAAGACCAATAAAAATAAATTCAAAGTTTAATATGAGCAGTGCTCATCTTCAGTTTTGCATTCTTTCAGCCGGTTTATAAAACGTGCATTTGCTCCTCCATAGTAATGATGTGGGTTGAGTTACGGAAGAAGATTCTTCCGTAAAACAAACCCACATCATTACTACATTACCCACCATTACATCATTACCCAATTTAGATCCACGAATTCATGGTGCCCCCAGGTTGCGGTCGGTAGGAGTAAATGTACGTTTATAAATCAGCTGAAAGAATGCAAAAGTGAAGATTAGCACTACTCATATTAAACTCTGAATTTATTTTTATTGGTCTTAATAAACCAACAGCCGAAACAAATTTGAAAGTATTCAAAATTATTTCGAGAACTGCTCTTCTTCGGTTTGAAATAAATGAGAACATATTTCTAAAGCAACTATCTTTCGGATCGAATTAAGAAGAATTCGCTTTTACAGATTTCCTTAATTAGTCCTGAAAAGTTTTCAATGGCGGACACTAAATTTTTTAATGCTTCGTGGGAGCTGACGAAAATGAAATTTTTGTTTCAATAAAATCATTTCAAATTCTTTCAGATCTCCAAATTCCTGTATGAAAATTAAGAAAGAAATTACTAAAATATCAAATTTAACATTTCAGTTATGTATTAACTGGATTATCTCATTATTTAGTAAAAAAAATTATGTTAGATAAATTTTAATTTTTATCTGTTGCCTATAATTATTCAGACTAAAGTATCTGATTCAGTAGAATTTCATTCTGCTTTAGCATAAATTTTGTCTGATTTGTACTTAACATCAACGAAAAGCTGTCTTGAAATTAGCATTTGTTTTAAACGAAAATATAAAATCAAAAAAATTTAGAAAGATCTCCATATGTTGGAAAGAGATTTTACGCAATATCAAAACGTATTACTGGGAGCAATTCATGCTCATATAATCCGCTTTAAGTGCATTGAGCAGCTTTAATTTTGGAATTCATAACACATTCTGCAGAAGGAAAAAAAGACGAAACATCACAGCATTACTTAAGACAACGTGCAGTTATAGCTGTTAGATAACATGTGCAATTATGGATGTTATATAGCATGTATATATTTATTTATTATATGAATTGACTCGATGCCATTACTATTTAAAACCACACAACATTCTTGTATTGAATTTATCGTTATGTATAAGGCATTCAATATTTTACCTGTCTTTTAACTAATAGTCTTTGGATTCGGTGAATATCTTACCCGCATTTATTATTTGCACATCTTTCGTTTACAATCATGCTGCAACGAGTATGTAATCCAGAAATCGCTAATGAAACGCAACCTTCGTTAGCAGTGTCCCGTTGTTGCGCAACAAATCAGGGCCGTCCATCAAGCTACGGGAAATCCAACTAACAGGAATTTCTAATTCGTCTTCCCGCCAATGAGGAGCGGGTTTGAAATTATCAGGCCCGCGTGCGCCCCGGCTCAACAAACAATCAATAATCTGCTTCTGACCATTTTCAATTGTAGCCGAAATCGGGCGCAGTTCAGATGGACGCGCGGCCCGCGCTATCTGCGTCCCGCCAGGCGACCCCCTCCAATAATCCTTAATGAGTGATGACCCCGCAGAATTAAGCTAATCCGGCAGCACACGAAATTTAGGCGGGTAATTAATGATGTTTTAAATGTCTGACGAACGATCATCATTAGAAAAGCTGCGAAAAATCGGGCTGTTTGGTTTGGAAGGCGATTCCTGCGTTATCAGTCGCCTCGCATCTGGCTCGCTTTGATTTTTGATGAAGGAAGGCGCTAATGAGGGGACAAAAATCGAAGGTGAGAAAGGGTGCCCGCTTAGGTTCAGATTTTATCTGACTTTGGCCCGCTCAAAACGGGTAAACATTGAAACAGAAAGCAAACTTTGGGTCCATATTCACACTTGTCTGGAAGCAATTTTCGGAACTAAAAGGAATTATAATTAAAAAGCGTCAGGGAGGGTAAGATCTCTTCAAAAAAATTCTTGCTAAAGAAGAGTGAAATTTTACTTCAAGCACTTCTGATTTTTAACATAATGTTTTTAGACTCTCTGTAAGTTACGAGATGCAAATATCGTTCAAAAGGCTCTACAGGGTAAGCCGTTGGACCTAGAATTACCAAATTTGGTATGTAGTAACTTTTTGGGTAGTAGGTGTTCACTAATAAAGTTTTTTTTCAGACTTTTAATTAATTAAAAATAAACCGAAATATCAACGTTTTCTCACAATAACTTCAGATGATATTACCACACAAAACCATTTTTGCACCACTTTTAAAGTTTAAAAAATGAGCTTTTCGGTTATATGAATTTTATTTCCGTGCAAATTTTTCTTTAATGAAATTTTCGAAATTCATTTTAAACACAATTTGTGACATTATTGTTGTACATAAATTCAAATCAATTTCATTGTTTCATTAAATCTTTCATTCGCTTGCCTATGCCAATTTTAAAGTTATGATAAAAAAAATGCTTTCCTTTGACATTAATTCCTAAGCAGCATTTTCAGTTTAGCTTTAATTAGCATGATAATGGTCTTAGGTCGGCATCCTTTCTGTAAATTGCGCAGTGTAAAAATCATTTCTCTCAGAATGCAACGGATGATATAATGAATCTAGGCGAATTATTCCTTCTTATGATCTCCTGACTACTATCATAAAAATGGGCTAAGGTTAATCTTTATGGCAATACACAAGAGCTCTAACTTTGTTCCTTTCCTGTCTTTCCTGATGGAGCGATAATATTATTGTATTACAAAAAGAAAACTCGGAAGTTTTCTTCTCTTGCCATTCTCCTATACAATCATATAAAGATACCTAATATAGGTATTTGTAACGACGAATATATTATAGCTACATCTAGCTAAGATAAATGAAAAGAAAGCTCAGTCAAACCTCATTATAACAACCTCTTAACGAATTGATCCAGAAGTCCATTATATCCGATTTTTCAAACATTGGTCACTCAAAATTTGTTATAATCCTTAAACACATTTATGTGTTAAACAAATTAATTAAACCGAATTACAATTATTACTGAACTATAATAAGTTAAACTAAATATTTTTTGATAAATTAAAGAGTGAAATTAATTGTACTAACATTTATTTCTCTAAAGTATGAAAATAAGCCGTGATTTTTTTGTTGAAAGCATCTAGCTTTCAGATATATTTCATCTAACTTTCTTATAAATAATTAAAAGCGAGTGCTTAACATTTTTATTCACGGTTTCTGTTAAAAAGACATTTGACAAAATGTTTACAGCTGCCCTCGCATCAGAATTTCAAGGGCCTGAACTTGCATTAAATTCGTCTTCCATATCTGAAGATGAATCGTCAATCAAATCATTCTTTTCTTTTCTGAGGGAAATTGTATCTTCATCACTTGGCGCATCAAACGTAATCAAATCGTTATCGCAACATTCGAAATGTTCAGTTTCGCTTTGAGAAAATGCATTTATTCTGTACTTTTCTAACCATTTAACTTGAAAAGTGGGAATTTCGGTTCGCTATATCTGAATTCCTTGCTTTTGAAGTTCGTTACAAGCATTTAAAAATACAGGGTGGTTAAAAATTATTGGACCCTTTTCAAAAATTAATTTAAAAAACTAATAATGTTATAATTACGGATATTTTTTTAAATGGAAGTGCATTTTAACAAGTTTTTTTCAGACAGGTAACGCGTCTTTAAGGCAATCTAGGTGGTTCTAAATTATTGGACATCTCCCACTTTTGAGAGCCATTATCTACGAAACTATTAAATCGAGAAGAAAAATGAAAAAATGTATTTATAGGGAATTTTACGCTCTTTAATTTGTTAAATCAATTGTAATTCGAAAACTGAAAATTTTTCGAGATATTCAAGAAAAACTAAAAACGGAAACAAAAAAACGAGCATAGGGGTTCTGCTGATTGGTAGCCATTGCGTATGGAAATCTCTGGCAGTATCAAATTTCGAACGCCGTAATGGTACGCCATCTATCTGGAAAAAAAATTATTTGATATCTCATTTAAAAAAGCGCAGTTGTTACACTATCAGATTTTTTATTAATTTTTTAAATGAGTCCAATAATTTATGACCATCCTGTACATTTGTGATCAGAGTTCAATCGGGACCATTTGAAAAGTCCGTTATAGCAAAGGGTTTGTTATATCCCGGGTTCGTTACACCGGGGTTTGACTGTAGTATTCTTATGAGATGTTTTGCTAGGCTCTTATATTCACGAATAAAAATGCAACGTTCAAATTAATTTAATGGTAGACCAACATTGAAACGAAATTCGAAATCTGCGTCAGAAAGAGAAACAAATGTACGTCGCTACATGCAAGAAATATTGATCAGAATCTCGTGCTAAATTAATCAAATCTAATTGTCTTTGTTCAGAGATTCTGATCAAATTTCCATTGTCCTAAAAGCGCATATAAAAAACACAGAGATAAAAAAAATATTTGTGATAGTATTTTCCTTGAACGTGTATGACATTGCACAGGTTAAGAAATACGTTAATTGAAAATGTAGGTAATATTTTCATTCAATTTAAATGGCGACACTCTAGCTAACCTGATCTTTGTAAATAAGGTTAAAAAACAGTTGTAGAACAAGAAGTTATTCCTCTCTTTTCTTACTTCATCGAATATGAAACATTTTCAGAGAAAGTATTGGAAACGTCCAAGAATTTCACTTTATAGATTTCCATGTATTGCACCGTATTGTCTCCGAAAACCCGAATTCTGGAATTGCGTCTGCTTATACGTATATATGTGTTACAAGTTGAGTATATGTGCATACTTGATTAATATAGTGTCGTCTGATGTTACAAGATCTTCCAGTTCTTCATTCATCATTTCTCGATTAATTCTTTGACTTCTTCCATATCAGGGCCACTGTGGCCTAGTAAGTTTTCGGCTTTTGAGCCGGACGATTCTAGGTTCAAAACCCGATTCCACTGAAGATTCACCGTGTATGTGGGTATATATATATATGTAATGACTTAGAAATTTTCTATCTTTAAAATAAATCTTTTTTAACGACAGTTTTTTTTAATTACGAACGAATTATTTCCTCTTCAATCCCATGATAAAAAACACTTCAACTCTAACTAGACTCGCAAGAGTCGCAATATTTCTAGAGCCTCAACTTCGGTACTTCCCCTTTTTGGTATTATAAAAACTCTCCGCGTCTGCGTAATTTCCTCTGTCGTAATCATGTAACGCACTGAGCAGTTTACGCCGTTGTAGGCGTAATTCTCCACTTCTGGCCATGGATTTAATATTCCCATAATCTTTTAAAAGTTTAATCTATAACTGAGTACTCTATAACTAATTTAATTCTGCCTATTTTCGAAATGTAATAAAATGTTTTGGACTTTAACGACTGCAATCTTCTTCGATTACCTCTACACTTCACTTAACGGAACAAATATATATATATATATATATATATATATATATATATATATATATATATATATATATATATTTGCAAACAAATATATGAATATATATATATATATATATTGTACACTTCATTCTCATATTTCTTTCCTGTTTACAGTTTTTGTTTGTATATGGTTTTATATGATACTTCCCTTTTGTTTCTTGTATATTATCCCAGATTTTTAGATTTGTATTTTTGTAACCTTTTTCATCTCTCTGCCTTCGTCTTTATTTGCTAGACAGTTAAGCAGCGTCTTCCGATGTCTCTTCCACTTCATGTCCGCTACACTGTTTAAATAACCAAAAGGTTACAGTCGCAGGGGCATGAAGTGGTGTTCTGTTCTGTGTGTGGGCCTGCTGCATGTTAAATCCTACGTAGGGTGCCAAATGTCCTCCCGCTTGTGTGGTGCGGAAGATTAGAGAGGGAGATGTCGTCTCAGGCGTCGTCCTCGACTTCTTGGCCGCGGTTCAAAATTACGAGATCCGTCCCAAAGTAGACCTCGTAGTTCTTCAAAACGGGACGTTAATATAACTAAACTAAACCTTCTTCCATATCTGAAAATCTCCCGCCGTCAATTGCTTTTGCAAGTTGTGCGATTTCTTCTGCTTCATTTTCAAATGTCGGCAATCCTTTAAAATTGTTGATAACTTCTGCCGACTCTCTGCAGCATGAATGAAATTCTACCATTAGACAAATTAAACGGAAACAATCAAATAACGCGTACGCGCAAAATTGCCTTCTGCAAATCCGAGCTCGACAGGAATTTGCTATATGTGAATTCTTTATCCAGTAAGTGGAAAATACAACAGTCTATTTATTACAACATGGCTGAAGAATGGTTTCATTCTTCTATTTTGTTGGTAATGCTGTTAAGAAGATATTGCAGAATGAAATGGCCCACATCGAAAACAATGCCAACTAGTAGTTCTGTGAACAGTAGACCTCGCGTCCGAAAAAAGCTTAGATCTCCTCTTCATTGCAGTCTTTAAATGCTTAGTCTAAAACAGGACCTCGCTTCACTCAGTCAAAAATTGCCACCAAGGAGGAAGAATGTGATAATAAAAGTGATGGGATAAAAAAAGACAAAATTGGCACGTTCTTTTCATTGTATGATTCTTAATCCAGCGCTTTTGTAATGAAGGAAGAATGTGCATAAAAAATAAATAAGTTTTAATTGGCAGTAACGAAGTTCCTGTTATCAAGTCTCATTTCTGTTAGACATTTTGCAAAATTTAGCAATAAATTTATTTTCGGATCCGAGATTAGTAGCATCCCTAAGTATTTTTCCAATTCCGTGCCATGATCTCAAATAATTGTATTCGAATCCGATAGGTGCACGTTTAGTCATTTGCAGTTGACAGTACTTGGAATGCAAATAGAGCTAGTATTTATACTCAACCGCAATGACGGCTTGCATGACATGACATATGATAAGAATGCGAGAACGAAATACGAGCACGAGATCGGGTTATGAGGTCTAGCGATATTCTTTGTATTAAGTAAATGTTTTAAAACTTATTTTATTGTTTTGCCTACTCCAGTGAAGAGTATTGTGATTTTGTTAATAATAAAACATTTTAAGAAAAACTGATCTCGCAATTGTGCCACCTCGATGAAAGTTTCACTGTCAACCCTGCTACAAGGGTGAAACACACTCTTGGGGTTAACAATTTTGAATAAGCGTAATATTTGCGGACACGAGTGAAAAGTATCCACAGAATGAATAGCGTTCTGCTGATTTTCATATTAGCTGTCTTTTTCGAAAAGACTCATTTTTGTACAACTTCTGCGTCAACATCGCGTACGATTTCCACTACTTGCAAAGTTGTGTCAATTAATTCTTATTTATTTTTAAATTTAATCAATTATTTTATTTTTAATAAGAAGAAGGTAAGTGGAGATTTAGTTTTGATTTTATTGGGCACAGAATAGGTTTCGGACGGAAAAGAAGTTTTTCGTTAGTGTCTTAGTTCATATATAGTTTTAGTAACACATTCTCAATAAGGTGCAATACTTTAGTTAGACACCTCTTTTATCAAACTATTCTCATCAGTCAGAAAGCAATTCAAAAGTTGTTGTCTTCCTTCTGATGAACTATCTGTAATGATGTTCTACAGCCATTTTATTCCAAAAAATGTTTCATTGTAAAATTATCAAAAATTGCATAGATTGAGAAAATCCTTCCCTATGTATATAAGTCTTCAACACATCATGTGAACTCGGAAATTTGAACTTAATTTGATACTCACATGAAATGGGAAACCGCAATCTCAATGAAAGTCATACCAAATGGTTGAATGATATACAGTCTTAAATATGGAAGCCTTCCAAATATTCTCTTATAAATGTATTGTGGTATGCTATATTGATGGGAATATATGAGATCTTCAAACTTATTTTCTAACCTAAAGATAATACTGAACAGTCCCCCGACAACCGTCTTGTCCTTAATAAGTGACCACACAGCTGTCCCTCCTGAGATCACTCCACATGCTCTTTATCAGCAGACAGTATGTAGTATGCAAAGATGCTAATAATTTTTAGAGACAATTATGCGCGTGGGAACAGTAGATAAGCGACCGTGGAGTATATACAGGGTTCCCACTTATATCCGTTACACCCCACCCCCTTAACTTCTAAATGGTGACAGCTTAGGCCATAAAGTTGGTGTCTAGGTATAGTAAAAAGGCTATGCGCTACTCAGTGATGCAACTTACAACGCCATCTATCGGCAAAATTTAGAATTAGTGGTCCTATCTAGTAAACGGTGAAAGATACGAGAAAAAAGTCAATTAGAAAGTTGTAGAACACTCTCGATTTAATACGAAAATATACCTTGCGCACATCAATACTCAAAATAGAATGCAAAAAAGGAACATTTGTTTGGTCATTTCGAAAATTGTCATGTCATAAAGAGTGAAAGAAAGAAACTGAGACACGTCCCTGTCTTCTGCATCATTTATTTATATTGCTCAAAATGCTCTCCGTTAGCCACTATACACATTTGCACTGGATTTCTCACTGCACATTCTGCAACATGGCAGGTGTTACGGAGACATAAGCATCAGTAATGCGTCGTCGAAGATCCTGCAATGCTGGCGGAGGGTCGCATATACCTGCCCTTTTATGTGTCCCCATAGGAAGAAGTCCAACGTAGTCAAGTCAGGTGAGCGTGGGGGCCTCTCTACGAAACCACCATACCCCATTACTTGATTATAGAATGTCTCCATTAGGTACTGCTTAAGGTTTGAAATCTTATGCGGAGGGGCGCCGTCATGTTGGAACCATACATTTAGGAATTGGTGCAACGGTAGATTCTCAAGAAAGTCGGTTATTACATCCTGCAGAAGCTCCAAGTACCGTTGTCCCGTTAACGTTCCCTCGTAAAATACTGGTCCAATGGGCCTGACATTAAAAATTCCGCACCAAACATTAATCGACCAGCGTAGTTGAAGTCGAATTTCGAAGCGACCAAGTATGAACGTTCTGACTATTAAACATTCCGTTACGCGGAAAACATGCCTCATCCTTCCATATTATGTCTGCCAGGAATGTTGGGTGGTCCTCTAAGTTATTCATCACAAAGTTGCACCACGTGTAACGTCTTCCAGCATCTCTTGGCAGCAATCCCTGCACAGGGTGTGGATCGGTATGGATGAGCACCTGACTCATTCAGGATTGTTCAAACGCGGCTTTTTGAGAGGCCACAATTTTCACTGATCATTTTTGTGCTGCTCTGAGGATGGGCGAGAGCGTATGATAGCACATCTTCAGGTTGCACTTTGCGTCCTACATTACTAGGTCTACAAACTCGAGGTCGGATGCCCATTCAGACCGTCTCCCTTAAACTTTTTATATGATCTGCCGTGTAGGATGCGGGCCTTCAGGAAAACGTTCACGATACAGCCTTGCAGCTGATTTTGCCTTACGCCCACATTCACCGCAAATTAACAATATCTCGCAATTCTCGTTAATGCCAAATTTTGCCATAACCCTCAGCTTTAACGTACAACCCAGCAGAAACATTCTTTTTATAGTAGTAGTCTCTGATGAACAGGTATGACGTTCCATCCTCATTTGCATAATACATGAAATCCATGTGATTTTTATACCAGACATGGTTGAGTTGAGCTGTGTGTTTGGAGAGACGATTTTGCAAGATCAGCAGAAAGATTTCATGGTTTGTAGAGACATTCAGTAAAACACGCAACCGGTGGGGACAGAACCATGGTCTTCATGAATGCAAATCGCCTGCGTTTCCCTTGCGCCACAACACAAGCTGGTATTTAGTCCGTAATGTGGTCTTTTCTCGCTTCGCTCGCGTTCCACGACGCCATAGTCTTGAACATCACAACCAAATAAATGTTCATTTTTCTACATTCTGTTTTGAGTATTAATGTGCGCAAGGTATCTTTTCGTTCTAAATAGAGAGTTCTCTGCAACTTTCTAATTGACTTTTTTCTCACATCTTTCACCGTTTACTAGATAAGACCGCTAATTCCAAAATTTTCCTATAGATGACGTTGTAAGTTATCTAATCCAGTAGCGCATAGCCTTTTTACTATACCGAGACACCAACTTTATGGTCTAAGCTGTCACCGTTTAGAAGTTAAGGGGGGTGTAACGGTTATAAATGGGAACCCTGTATAAACGAAAGAGAGACAGAAAAGACGACGGTCCAGTACAACAAATACCAGAGTGTGTTGAGTGGAATGGATAGATATGATGACTTTGTTTTATAAATGCCCACGTAAAGTTGGAAATATTAGTATCAACTTTTCCTTAATGGCGATGCAGACGCTGCTACAAGCAGAACATTTGCGTCTACAAACTGGCTGGTAGGATTGTCATACCACTGTAGGATTAAGATTTTACTCCCACATGGAATGAATCCTCTTCTCTTTTAATAAACTATCAGATAGTTTTACCCTTCCCCTCCTCTATTGTATATTCAATCACCCCATGTGAATTATATAGTTGAATGTTAATGAGAAAAAGGCAGAATAGTAATCCCATAATGAGTTGAAAGTTCAATAAGTCTTATATCTTCGCTTAACACGCAACACCATTTATTTCAAGTTCCCAAATTTTAGAAGAGGAAGATAAAACTGATTTTTTTCACTATCGGTAACAAATATGGCTGATTTTTTTTCGCATCTGGAACAGATGTATGGTCTTGTACTAGATGTGAAAAAAAAATCCTTCATATCCATAATTGAGTAAGAAAAGGTTTTTCTTCCTCTTGTAAAATTTGGGAAAATAAGATTGTTACTTGTTAAGCAGCGACATTCCAATTACTGATAAAGACAAGAAAGCAGTTTTCTGTTTCTTCGTCAAAATCCCTGCAGTAAGAGGAAGTTTTGTCTCATTTCCCGTAATCAAAATGAAAGTATCCCACCCGATGTCTTGTTATTCATTAAAGGACGCCCAGCGATCCATCGCTTCATTTTTGACTGTGAGACGAACAACTCACGCCACCAAATCCATCGGCGACGCTACAGTAACAGTTATGGAAGTCAGATTGTTTGTCTTCTCCGCTTCAAAAACAGCAAACGTCCATTCCGTTTTGTTTCTGCAAAAAGAAAAGTCTCGAAATGGGCAGGCGATCCATCTTTTTTATTGATCCCGCGGATGGCTCACGCTGCCCATCCATAACACTCGCCGAGTGATCTGCTTCACGAGATTAAAACTTTTCTTTGTTTCGTCCGAGCAACTTTTGATCCGGCTCGTGTCGTTTCAAAAGCGCTCATTATTCCCAAACAAAACTCATAAACCTTTTACGACGTCATCAAGATGGCTCGGAAGGTTATCATTGCTTTCTGTCCTCCTCCTCTGCGGTTATGGTCAATTGACTGCCGCCCCTTTCCCTGGCACCAAGAAGCAGAATGTCACAAACCCCTTCTGATTGCATCTCTCTGATGGGCAAAGTCAACCCTTGGTCTCATTACCCTTAAATGTACTAGAAGTTCCCAGTTCTGCTTTTCGACTAATATTTTTATTCTGTCAGTAAATCTAGTCCGTGCTTCTAAACAACCATTTGATGCGGAGGGAAGATAAAACACAGTACCACAGTATTTTCCACAGTCAAAGCAAGCTCTGTCATTCTGTGGCATGCGTTGGGTCATCTCAGATTCATTTGATCCATCCATATATTTAACCCTCTTATGTCGAGTCGGACTCATAATTTTGAGCAACACATACGCATAAATAGATAGACATAATTTCAATAAATGTATTAGAAACTGTTTTTAACGCCACATTTTTGTTACTGTATCAAAAAGTAGATTTTTATTTTAATTATTATCCACTTTTTTGCCTTTAATATATAATTCATTAACAGAAATATTATGGAATCTTGATATAAATTTTTCTCACGTATGGAATAAAAAGTTAATGAATTAATTCAAGAGTGTGGAATAAAAATTTAATTACATGAATCTATTAAAGAAAAATTAAGTTCTGGAAATACTTAAATAGTGTCTTGTCATCTAGAACGCATAAGTGTGCAAAATTTCAGAGCTCTGGTACATAAGGAAGTGAATGAAAAATCGGTTACAAAATTCCATGTTTACTAGCATTAAACAAGTCAAGTTAAATCAGTGTTTAAAAGTGGTTCTGTTTTCCGGAATCAGGGAGATCTGAAACTTTAAAATTCATCGAAATCTCCTGGTCGAATTTTCCAACGATTACAATACTTAACATATATGAGACAGAAAAACATTGTCGTAAAATGTACTAAATAAATTTACATGTAGATTAGCTATAATAGTTAAATTTCTGGCCGCGATGATATTCACGGGTATAATTAACGGACAAGGTCAACCATTCTTCTTACGTTACTCAATCCAGTTTTCATGGCAAGTAATCTAGTTCGCAATGTTTCCCGCAATAAGTGCATCATCCTAGAAGACTCAAATTCTGGCTAATCCGCATCATCGTAGTCCTTTAAATAACTCGAGAAGATTTCTGCAAAGGTTTTTCCATATCGTCTGCATTTCTCCAGAAGATGATCCGTCCTTCCACGAAAGAAGGGGGGGAGCCCCGAGTTGGGATAAAAACGGAGAAGGGGGCTGTCGGAGGGGCTTTCCTCTCCCAAGGCGCTCGCTATCGATTTCTTGAGGGGAAATCCTCTCCTTGGCATTCGGCCAAGAAGTTTTCCTTCGACTTAATGGCCAGCGATTTCATTCTTGTTTGTTTGGGATATTACCCACCCCTTCAGGATCCTCTCGTTCCTATGGAAGGGAGGACAAGATTTCGAATAATACCTTAGTTGGTTAAAGACAATTTGATGCTATGAAAATCTTAGCTCATTGATTGGTGTGTGATAAAGGCTATTCATGTGACGTCACGGTCACATGGTAAACGTTACTGCGCATGTCGCTTAACCCGTTAATGCCCAAGACGCAAGTTTTCAAGAATATTTTATATACTAATATTACATATCCTGAAATCAACCAAAAAAGTACTGCCTGAAAAATCTATTTTTAATGCCCCCTATGCCTAGGGTCTCTATTTAGACAAAATCCTATTATTGCAAAGGAGACCATCAAAATATAAAATTATGTGAAATTATGTGAGATTCCAAAAAGAAAACATATTCTTACACTTGTATTTACTGATATATTTGTAAAATGCAAGTAAATTTATTGGTTAAGCAATTGAACAAACTTGCCCTTTTCTTCTAATCATTGCAAAATGCTACTTTCCAATTCTGGAGTGAAAATAAAAAGGCTACATTGTCAACTGAACGCTTGACATGTGCTGCCATCGATTTAATGTAAAAGAAACGATTGCTTAAATTTTTTTTTATGTTGACAAATTATTTCCTGTGAGTTTATGATGCATTTTTAGAAGTGTCTCTAAAACAGGCCTACTAGACAGTACTGGGTTAATTTCTAACTGCACGGGTTTTTTTTTGTACTCTGTGCTGAGACGTTGCATCTTTTTTTCCTCCTGCAATACGATCAGGGCCGCGGTGGCCTAGTGGTAAGGTTTCGGCCTCGGGGCCGAAACCAGATTCCACTGGCCGAAAACAGATTCCAGGTTCGAAACCAGATTCCACTGATGATCCGCTGTGTACGGGGCTTGTTGCACGTTAATTGAGAAGCAGTGGCCAAACGTCTTAACGTTGATATGGTTTTGTGCCCAGCTCTGGTGTCATCAGACCGGGACTCAAAATTACGAGATCCGTCCCAACATAACCCTCGAGTTGCTTCAAAACGGGACATTAATATAATTAAACTAAACTAAACCTGCAATCTATCGATTCTGAAGCTCAGTTCACGCGGCGCAAGTGATGTGTATCTCGTGATCATGAATTCACTCCAATCATGCGAAAGGATTTTAATTATAGGAACTTCAGAGCTACACAGGGTGTCCGAGAAAGTTCTTTATTATTCTAAAATTTAATAACAAACGTATGCAAAGGTTAAATGAAATGAAGTTTACTGCAATAGAGTGAAGACATCTAACAAGATTTTTTTCACATTACATTCAGTGTAGCGTGAGCTCATTTAGTAGCACAAAGATTGTCAAGTTTGTACTCGATTTCCCGCAAAGTGTTTTGTGTATTTTAGCATGTCCTGTGCCTTTAAACTTCTGCATCCATGCATAAATTGAAGGCACACTTGGTGGACTTCAATGGTACATCAGGTGAAGCTTTCTATGAACAGTTTTCCGCGATTTTGTTTCCGTTAACCACAATACACACTGCTCTTTTCTCTGAGTTGTCGCCATTTTTGTTTCTTAATGCAGATGCCAAACAATTAGCACCATTTGCCTCACGTTATTGATACCGAAAAAAGATTTCTACCTTCTTTTACCGCAAACTGCATTTCAATGCACTTTCTGGTATTTTTGTTATTAATTTTTAGAATAATAAAGATCTTTCTCGGACACGTTATATATTGATGAAAAGTTACTCTGACATGACAATCGTTGCCCATCTCCAGTCCCTCCTTTTGACGTGGGCAAGCCATTATTTGCAAGTAACAGAGACACTGTATGAAGAAGCATTAAAATGAATTTTGCACATGCGCACTGTAAAATGATTGCAATGTTCTGCTCTTACGATCTCACAAATAGTGTCACCTGCTAGAAACATTTTTATAATTTTCTTGCGACGCAACACACTTTCAAATTTAGTTTTATTTTATTTTTCATTGTTTTGATTTATATTATTCTATATTTCATTTGGAAAGATTATTGTGCTGGGTTTCTGACATCATTCTTTCTTGTTGCCAAATGTGGACAAAAACTGCCATTTATAAAACAGACTTCTGAATGGAATACACAAGAGGCGAAAGGAGACTAGAATTGTTTCTTTAGAGCCTTGGTTCATGAATTGTAGGAACAGAACAGAAGCAATCAGAAATTGTCTCTTCAGAGTCTTGGTTCATAAATTGTAGGAACAGAACAGAAGCAATCAGAAATTATCTCTTCAGAGTCTTGGTTCATGAATTGTAGGAACAGAACAGAAGCAATCAGAAATTATTGAAAGAAGTTTTAACGAATGCTAATCGCAGTATTGTTCAAATCTTCTATTTCTTACTTATCCAAGTAGAGAAAATATGCGGGTGTATCTAGGTTACAGCCCTTCCTAGTTTTAAATTTGTCGTATACGAAACATATTAAGAGATAGCATTGTAATCTTAATGTGTTTGTTCCTGTTTCAACCTAACTTTTTTATGTTGTTTTTTTAACTTAAATTTAATAAATACGATTTTATAATCAGTTTAACTATTGATCTTTAGTCAAATGTTCCAAATTTTGCTCAGAATGATCACGTTTGGTCCATGCGTAATTAAATTCCACTGACCGACAGCCCAATAATTCCTTTTAAGTTTAATCGATTGTAACTGTTGGATTGAAAGAGATTCAGCTTTTAGTGAAGAAACCGTTCCTTAAAGTAACAGAAAAAATTTGAAAACGCACGTCTGAAATTTGCAGGCACTTTGAGAGATAGAGTTTGAAGCATATCCATGTACCGGATTCCGCCATTTCTCGAAATAGAAAGAAAGATTGAAGCAATACGAATCTGGTTCCTGACAATTCTGTTATTTCCACTGTTGTATCTGACTCCAGTGTTGGTATATTCGGGTTTAAAGATTTGTTCGGAACTCTCCTAAAGAGTCTTCATATTCCTACTGCGTTTCTCAACAGGAAAATTCAAACCAATCGGGTGTGACTTTGACGGTGACGTAGTTCGACTTCCACGATTACCGGCTGTCTCAATGCATCACGTGCTACAAACTTTTGGCGAGTGGAATTGCCCTTTGGTAGACGGAAAATGCACACACAACGCTGCCTTCTGATATAGCCTTTAGAGTTGTCTTGGGGCAGCTTATGTGCAAAGAAACAGATGTAAAATTGCACGCATTTACGAAAGAATAATAACAACCAATTGGTGACCGTAATCCTTTCTAAAATGAGCCATAATTAAATTTTGAATAAAAAACGCTTTAATGTTTTACAGCAAACACTCCTGTACTGGTAATTATCCCGCAAGGCATTATTGAACTGCAAAATAATTGATTGGACAGACTCGCCTTGTGTTTCGCTCTTGCAGATAAAAGTTTTAAAACGGAAAGGGAAAAAAAACCTTCAGGGCTTTGAGATCCAATTATCCGTGAAATCCAATAACCTGTCAAAGGATATTTAACGATTAGAAACCGGCGCCTTCAAAATTAATGAAAGTCTAAGAAAAAGTTTCTTTCTTTTCTTTAACTCACAAAATGTTAGACGAAATCCAGCTAAAGAAGTCGAGAACTCTTAAAAGTTTGGTAATTGATATTAAGTATTCTACTAAAGAATCAATAGCTTGCAGAGTCGATCCTTCAGCGAAAGATAAAAAATAAAAAGCTATAATACTCCAGTTATGGTCGCTTAAATAAAAGACCATCTGTGAAACAAGCCATTTTCGAACGTTTATTTTTTTAAACCATACTCTTTAGACAGTTTCGGAATTTTCACATTATTTTCCAATATCGCTTATTCTTTCTTATTTTTTCACAAAGCAGTCAATACACGTGACATCATAGTCATATGGCAAACATAACAGCGCATGACATCTGGCATTTAACTGCACATTCTGTTACGCTGTGTGTGCTGTGCTGTCACACGATTCTATATTTAAATGGATTCCATATGTAAACTGTATCCGCGACTGAGAACCACATTAGATGTGTATCATGTGAAAATGAATTGACTCCACTGTGTAAGAAGGAACTGTCATATGGTTTACCATAGTTTTATGGTAAACCATACAGCGTAGAATGTTCTTTACGAAAATATCGTATTCGTGAATTATTCTAGTTGTCACGTGAGCATGAACTGAATCCAATGAGTAAGAAGGAACCGTCATTTTATTTATGTATGGTAAACCATACAGTGTAGAATGTTCTTTACGAAAATATCGTATTCGTGAATTATTCT